>VRLP01002303.1:0-93200 GCA_009660295.1 Lophius piscatorius
AACAGTCCAGGTTCACACAGAGAAACAGTCCAGGTTCACACAGAGAAACAGTCCAGGTTCACACAGAGAAACAGTCCAGGTTCACACAGAGAAACAGTCCAGGCTCACACAGAGAAACAGTCCAGGTTCACACAGGAAAAGTCCAGGTTCATACAGAGAAACAGTCAAGGTTCATACAGAGAAACAGTCCAGGTTCATACAGAGAAACAGTCCAGGTTCATACAGAGAAACAGTCCAGGTTCATACAGAGAAACAGTCAGGGTTCATACAGAGAAACAGTCCAGGTTAATACAGAGAAACAGTCCAGGTTCATACAGAGAAACAGTCCAGGTTCATACAGAGAAAAAGTCCAGGTTCATACAGAGAAACAGTCCAGGTTCACTCAGAGAAACAGTCCAGGTTCACTCAGAGAAACAGTCCAGGTTCACTCAGAGAAACAGTCCAGGTTCACACAGAGAAACAGTCCAGGTTCACTCAGAGAAACAGTCCAGGGTCACACACAGAAAAAGTCCAGGTAAATACAGAGAAACAGTCCAGGTTCATACAGAGAAACAGTCCAGGTTCATACAGAGAAACAGTCCAGGTTCATACAGAGAAACAGTCCAGGTTCATATGTCAATTAAGTATTTGCATAATTGCACTTAAACCCTAACAATCAGCTGACATACAAGAGATAACTGAGTTTCCGTTTTGACCTCGGGATGTCAGGGCGTTTGTCGTCACGGTGGTGTGATGTTGCCGTCAGGACAGGATGAGGTCGTGAGGAGACACATAGATGGAGCGGGCACGAGGTAATGAAGAGGCCATTGTCCTGCTCATTATGCAGCACATATTTCTTTCCAGGCAGCCTCAACACATGACTGCCATCACTGCTTGAATGAGCTTCCATCCATCCATCCTTCCATCCTTCCATCCATCCATCCATCCATCCATCCATCCATCCATCCTTACATCCTTACATCCATCCATCCATCCATCCTTACATCCTTACATACTTACATCCTTACATCCTTACATCCTTACATCCTTACATCCTTTCTGACCACCGACTTTCTGGATTCGGTAAATGGCTGAGGTGACTTTTAACCCCGAGTGAGTCCGATGATGCCGGCTTGATCTGATCACATGTTTGATGGACAGCGTTGCGGCATGACAGCAAAGCCATCCGATGGAGTGACGTCAACTTCTGCTTAAAGTGCTTTCCTAAAACTCTCTGCCAGTTTTGATTTGGTGTTGATAAACAAATTAAAACCATATATTGAGTCCTTTTGCACGCTCAATAGAGGGATAGTGATCTATTTGTTATTTTTCATCCTGCTTTTGTTGTAAATGGTTGTATATTGTTTTTAAATGATTAGAGTAAGCATGTGAATTATAAGTTTACAGTATTGTGGAACCATAGTTGCTGGAGTCAAAGGCTGTAAAATAGTTATGATTCTAAAAGTGTAATTTACACTCCTATGGCTACTTTTGTTTGCGGCTGTTTTTAAAAGAAAAATGATTATTATGAACATACCTCAATTTTGCTTTTCTATTCTCATATGTACAATCTAGATTTTAATTCTTTCTCTTTTAAAAGGATTCATTGCACATTTTTTGTGATTGTTTTATTAACGGAAAAACTAAATGAAAAACTTTGAATGTTTTTATTGTGTATTTTTTTGATTCAGGATGTTAATACTGTATGTTAAAATAAAGACATATTGAATAATAAAATCAACTTAATCAAATGTCAATAATAAATGTTAATGATAAAAAATAATAATAATTATTATTATTATTATTATTTCTGTTATAATAATAATAATAATAATAATAATAATAATACATAAATAAATTAATTAATTAAATTTTCATTGTGCATGTTTGTTATTTTTTTATTTAAAAATTGTTTTTCAATAGTTGTTTTTAAGTCTGATTTTTATTTTATTTCTTCCCTTTTTTTCCCGCTGCTTGGAATCACGCTTGACCAATTATTTATTGGAAATTCTTTGTGTCTAAGACAATAAATTAATAAAGGCCCCGAAGAAATAGGACATCAAATTGTTAGTAATAAATAAAGATAAATCAAAATATTTCATCAAGCATGGTTGTGATTGTTATACTAAAAAGTTTTTGGTTTTTTTTGGTGCATATGTGTATTAAGGATGTTACTATAGTATGTTCAGGTGAATAGATAATTATCAGGTCATAGAGGTGATGTTTTTTTTGGGTAGGAATCTTTTAATGTTTTTATAAAGGAAAAATCAAAAGTATTGAAAAACACATTAATAACCCTTTAATCCAAAGGGTTGAATATGGATGTCTCCCATTAATGCACAGCTGTTTTCTGAAAGGAGTAAACTATTCTTTTGACATTATACTTCATATCTCTGCTGTGATGACACCATGTCTGTAATCGTGTCTGTTTTATTTCTGACTGAAGGCACAGCTGTATAAAGGGGTAAATTAACATTATCAAGCGTTTGCCTCCTTTTCCCTTCTATCCTATGCAAGTAGAAGAAGAAAAAAACAGACAGGCAGAGGCAAAAGTGTGTCTTGGGATTTACATGGAGTTCTATTTTAAATTGAACTTTGAATGATGACGCCGCTTCAACCAATAACAAAAATGTGAGTTTGACTGACATGACCTCGAATGGATATTTACCTCATTTGCATATGTGTAGCCTTCCCCTGACATGCGGTGTCACTGTGCACTGATACCAATGACAGAGGTGATGTAATCGGTGCAATATCCGCTCGTCTGTAACATCCCTTCAGTTCTAACAGCCAAAACAGGAAGATGACAAAGTTCAGACAGATGACCGAGTTCCCGGACTCTGGATACCAATAGTCCAGCGGAATAATCCAAAATAGAGTTTAGGGACGCTAAACCTGGCCAATCATCGCCCCATCACGGTACTGTATATTAGAACAGGCCTACGCTGTCGTCCCCGGCAGCAAGGGTATATCCCCGTGAAGTCCCCATTCCCCTGCATTGTACAAGCAATCACATATGATTGAACTCTTCAAATGTGTAAGTTATGTCCGAAAAAAAATTGGGGGGGAGCTTTTTCTGAAAAAGTAGCAGTAGAACACGAACTATTAGAATAAAATGTGATATATACGACATTGAGTTGGTTCATTTATACCAAATTCGGACTTAATGGTGGAGAAATTTTGACCAAAAAACTTGACATTAATCTTCCCCTAGTGTGGGCATATGCAACCAAAATAAATCCAGTTCTTCCTCTCACTAAGCTCAATGCAGGTATGAAATTTGTGAAGGATCTATTAAATAGTTTTTGAGTTATCGCGTTAAAACAAAGGACCTACGAAGGCGGCGGCGGCTACAATGACACTCCTATAAAATCCTCGACTTTTCGGGGATATAATAATCAGAATTTGTACATTTTGCAAACGGTAGTGGAGGAGAGGGAGAAGATGTGAACAAAGTTGGATTATTTTAGATACCATATTTCTGCCTTATTCTCTCTTAACACTAGAAAGTGTGTTAAAAAATGTTTTCACTATTTACGTTTTGAGCAGGCGTTAAAATAACGTAAACGTAGCGTTTTGTGGAAAAGCAGGGCTAACGTTAGCAGGCTAAATAAAGACGCTAAAAAGATCTTCTTGTTCTCTTGATGTGTCTATGTCCATGTTTCACAGTTAAGCTCCATTATTAGGCTGAAAAGTTGATCTCCACTTCAAGAAAAAAGAAAAAGACTCCATCATTTACGGCGCTGGTGCTTGACCCGCGCTCGTGCGCTGGTTCTTGCAGCAGACAGCGGGGAGGGAAGCTATTAGGACTCCTTTAAAGAGCCTCGGGACTTCTGCTCGTGTTGCTGTGTAAAAATACCTGTTGCCATGGACAAAACATTCTCGTTAGCCACAAATTGCACTCAGAATGTTTGCACACATTCAGGTTTGTACACATAAAGTGTGCAAATACTCGCTCACATGGCAGAACCAGGACATACTCTGGGAATGAAGACACAGAATCTGCTGAGCCGGCCGGAGAGGAGGGGATTTGTGGAGCTGATGATGCCGCATTGCAACCCTTAATACGATACATTCTTTCTCTCTGATTGGCTCTGGTTTTACCCCACTGGTTTGCTTGCCCATAGCGATGACACACATATACACACACTCACACACACACACACTCACACACTGTCAGACTGGTTTATGTACTTTCTGTCGGATCTGCTGTGAGTTGTTTTGTGGTTATTCTGTCGTCGTGTAGGCAGTAAAATGTAATGAGTTAATTAAACTCACATTGCAATGAAATCAACACATTGTCCAAGTTTGTGCAGTTCTCCCCAGTTCTGAGTTAAAGTTCCACTTTGGCTGGTGTAGATAGAGAGAGAGAGAGAGAGAAAGAGAGAGAGAGAGAAAGAGAGAGATAGATAGATAGATAGATAGATAGATAGATAGATAGATAGATAGATAGATAGATAGATAGATAGATAGATAGTTGGCTTGTCGAGTGCGACACTGGTCCAGTTGGATACTGGATTTTGATGGGCGGAGTGGTCCTTCGCAGAAAACATCATAAAATGTGACATTTGCACCAGGTGTCGGACATCAGAGGGTTTTCTTATGTTGTCTGTTGCTTTTGCTTCAGTCTGTTGTTGATCTTTTCAACATGACATCACCAAGTCATCATAACTGACCTCTAATACACACACACAAGCCCGCAGATAGTCCCTGTTTAAACAACAAAAGAATCCCATAATACTCAGATCCTCAGGCTAACTGGCCCCCATCACTCTCACCACAAAGAAAATCACACACACAAGATCAGCTTTGCGCTCCTTACCAGGTGTCAGGTGTCCACCACACTGGTAAACACGTGGAGACCCACTCACACCGTTTGTCACCGTGGACACGTATCAGTTACATGCTATTGTTGCACAGCTATACGTGGGAACAATACCACATCTCCACCCAAAACCCCTGTATTAAGTCTTTTTAGTACATTCCTCACCTGCGGCAGAACTGCTGCTGCTGCAGAACACCACTTTATTAACCCACTTGCTCCACCTTCTCCATGCCTTCACCTGTGTCTCTTCTGGACAAGCTGAAGGAACTCTCTTCCTCTGTCGAAAACAGGAGTCATACTCAAACTTCAGGTGCAAAAAGTGAGCCGAAACATGTGCTATTCTTTATTATCGGCCTATGCGTTAAACTCAATATGGAGGGTTATTGGTGCCGTGGCGGGAACAAACATTCTTCCTCTTCATCGTGATTAAAAACAGTCAACCAAGCACAGATTGTGAAACACACTATATTTCCCCCAGCAAACATAATCAGTGACTTATTGATGTAAAAATACTCCAAAAGCAACAGTCCATCTGTCAAACTATTGATAAAGAACTTGTGCAAAATAACATTCAATGTAACTTTAGTTAATATAACGTGAACATTATGACCAGTTTGTTTCCAAATTCAAGTCAACTGTTTGTCCCTCAAAGACTGACTCTAACTTTGTGGATGTAAAAAATATTTAGTTTGTTGCACAATGACAAATATTTTTTTATCCACTTCCCTAGTTACCTATTCCTGTCTCGTATTAGTATGTGTATGTGACTAACATCAGCCATGACATTTATAAGAGAATAGTCCCTCTTTATAAGACATTTATAAGACATTTATAACACATTTATAAGACATTTATAACACATTTATAAGAGCATAGACCCGTCCCTGACAGCACGGGTATGTCAACGAAAAGCCCCCAATCCCCTGCTCGACATCAGTAATCTCAAACAGTTGCCATGTGATCTGTGATCTAGGATAAGATGCCATAGTGACTCAATAACGAGGAGGAATGAAGTTATTCTCTCTGAGCTCACCAATAAAACACGACAGATTTCCATGTGTTGAATCATAGGAGCAAAATTTAGACACAATTGGATCTGTGGTTGGGATTTTACGGATGAGAAACTGAGTTTTCCACAAAAAGCTCCGCCCAGTGAGTAAAATTACTATTATTATATTGAAATCATTTTTATGCGATAAAGATCTCATTGTGTAGGTAGTGCAAACATATGGTTGGGAAGTAACAGTCACAAACCTGTTGGGTTTTTTTTTGCACGAAGAAAAGGTCCCCCTAGTGAGTAAAATATAAACTTTTACGGTAAAATACAATACTTAAGATACGGACTTGTCAAGTTTATTCATAAGCACCAAATTTGGACTAAATCCAACCAACGATTGAGAAGTTACGGCCCGGAAATGTTTGGAGATACAGCTCCCCCTAGTGATGGAAATATGACACTGACCTTTCCCAAAATCAATCCAGTTCCATCTCACACTGAAGTCTATGAAAGTGTAAAGTTTGAATGTGATCCATGTCATAGTTTTGAAGTTATCGTGTTACCCATGAGGATCTGCGTCAGACGGCGTTGATGACGGCGCCATGATATCCTCGACGTTTTAGGGATATAGTAATATCAAAAAGCTTCTTTTTTTTTAACATGGCGAGGATGAGCTGTTTATCAATGTTCATTAATGTCGAAACAGAAAATGCCAGTAAGGTATTCATGTTTTACCGGTTTTACCAGAACCAGTAAGAGATGCATTTCAGCCAAAGAGTTTCTCTTACGGAAAAAAGTTCTGTACTGTAATCTAATCTCTGAAGCGATTCTTTTTCTTATATTCTAGGAAACAAGGCTGCAGGTACAACAGGCCACAAAAAGAAGAATACACACAGTAAATAATGACTGTAAAGTCTTGTGTCTGCGAAATGAATCTAATTATTATGTTTTAAAAGAAAAGTAACATTGTCAAGGAAGTTTTTCAGAAGAAAGTTCAGTTTATCTTGCTTTGTTCCGCTCAGCTAATGTGCTGCTAGATTTAACCAGACACAAGGTACGACAATGTTTTGCCTAATATTCCAGCAGGAGAAGATTTAAATACTTCGTCTCCACCTCCACCTGAATCCTTTATTTGTCAAAACAAAAAAAAGACGGTAACAAAAGAGAAAATGAAATCCCTCTCCGCCTGTACCAACGTAAGAAAGTTAAGACCCGCCCCCTTTGGAGATAAAAAGGGCTTTTTCTAAACAAATATTTGAAACAAATATTTTTCTTCCAGCTGAATGTGGGAAAAAAAGGAACTTACTTATGAATATTTAATTCCATTTATTCCTAGAGTTACCCCCTAAATGTTCCTGCCTGGACCTTTAAGTGTAGAAATTTAAGAATTTTATGAAAAGACACCCATAAAACGGCCAAACAGATCGTAGAAAAGATCTGAAATACAAATTTTTAGTAAGTCTATGTTGAGTTTACATTAACGTACTATGCACAACTTTATGACATTTTCCCCATTCTTCCAATTTTAGGATCAATTAAGCCCTTTGGGTATTTTTGCATGACTTTGGGGGCATCATGAATTTTTAAAGGTGGAATACGTGCTTTGATTAAACCTCATAGCTGCAAAAAGGAGCCGCTGTTTCTTTCTGCCCCTTTCATCTACTGTGGTAACTCCTTTATGGCCATCAAGACTGAACTCTCCCCAATGTCTCTCCTTCCCAAGCACTTCCACCACCTGGACGCATGCCAGACACATACACACACACACACACACACACACAGAGACTCAAACACCGGCCTAGAGCCAGACAGGAAGCACCCCCACCTTCCCTATTCCTGTTTCTCACAGCATGGGTGTGTGTGTGTGTGTGTGTGTGTGTGTGTGTGTGTGCGTGTGTGTGTGTGTGTGTGTGTGTGTGAGTACCCATTTGGAAGCCTGCTACTGTAGGCAATCAGCAGGAGGCAGACTGTACAGCACAGGAAAACAAAACTACATCAGATAGAAGATTACCGTGGAGAAAAGCAATATTACTGGAGCGAAGAAAATATACAGAAAATTATACGGAGAGAAACAGCCAAGATAGTGTGACAGCCGACATACACTAACCATGAGACTGTTTTTACGTCCCTCTCCTCCCCCTCCCTCCCCTCTGTTGTGGGAAGGAGAGGCTCCACACTGGTGCTTATGAATGTAAATATTTACATTTTCCTGTAGATTTTTCTGGAAGGCTTTCTTTCTCACTGCTGAACCTCACGCTGCATTTTCTTCGGTTTGTATCAACACCTGTGAAGCGCTGGTTTCGTAACTTCTACAGCCTGGTCCAAGAAAAGGATTCTACCTCCACACGACAGAGCAAAACAACTTTTTAGAGTGTTTTTTGCCTTGAAGATGTAATTTTGGTGCTCACAATTATAGATCATTTTGTTTGCAAGAACCTCAGAACAAAGTTTCTACTCTAGTTATTTTGTTCTCTTTCTCGTGAAATGTGTGTATGTGTGTGTGTGTGTGTCTGTGTGTGTGTGTGTGTGTGTGTGTGTGTATAAGATAACACATTCTACTTTACATTTCATTTGCGTCCTCAGATTTTCATTCATTTGCTTACCTGGCCAGGATGTAGAACAGAGAGAGACCGACACAGAGAGAGAGAGAGAGAGAGAGAGACAGAGAGTGAGAGAGAGAGCTAAAAGAAGGTAGAGCCCTCCAAACCCTACATGTCAACAAGGAAATGAGCTCTGGCACAAGCTGTGCACAGTTAAGGATCAGTCATTGGGCTTTATCAGTACTTTTCTCTCCCAGCTCACACATTTACACACACAATGTTTAATCACCTAAAACAAATGGTTTGTGATAATTGTAGGATTGGTGACTGTGTGTGTGTGTATATGTATGTGTGTGTATGTGTATGTGTGTGTGTGTGTCTCTGTCTGTGTTTGTGTGTGTGTGTGTTTGAGCTAGTTCAGATGAACTCGGTAATCTGACTCTTACTATATTTTAGTCATGTTTGGCGTGTTCTTCGACACACCTAGCGTTATGTCTGTATTGCATATGTGGAAGACGTTTCATTCAAAAATCTTCTACTTCTGACAAGCATCATTTTTGGCCATTAAGGTTAATTAGACCTAGAGGTATGGACCGGCCAGGCTGTCATTTCTGGCTTACATGTCAATGGAAGTGGATCAATAATGGAGCTTAAAGGCAGCGGTGTCGTATAAGACCATGTCACTGAGCTGTTTTTTAAAGACGGCAAGCCGGGTGAACTTTGCTTCAGATGATGAACAGATTTGATAAGTCTAAGTCTAGACTTTGATGGATCTTAATAAGCTGTTAGTTATTATAGGATTTAAATGGTTGCTGCTGTTGTGGTGTGATTAAGGTCTAAATTCAGTGGTCTAGAGCGACTAATGTAATGTGCCTGTGGGCATGTATGTTTATACCCAGCAGGAGGCTGGAGTCTGTGATGAAACCATGTTGAATCCTGATTGTGCTGCTTACATTTTATGTTTTTCTTACTTTCTAATTCTACTTGGTGCTGGTCTGAGTAAATGTGACTGGTTGTTGAGAGTTTATTACTTAGTAATGACAGTTATTTGAGCTATAAATGAAAAATATCATAATATCATTCATCATAATGGCGCTACATCCTTAATCTTTATCTGTGCAGTTAGTGTTTATTGTTAACCACTTTATTCCACTTGATAAATGTTTCTGCCTCTTTGAGTATTGGCTTGTTACGTAGTCTGACAACAACCCGTAGCCTAAGAGTCAAGCTGATATTATGTGAGGGCAGCTGGGGAGCATAATACCCGAAGAATAGTGTAATGCCCGAAGTAGTACCAAAGTGCCCTCTACTGCCCCTTACAATAACAGATTACCTGGAAGAGGAACAGTCCACACACCAGATAGTTTAACTGCTGGTCGAACTGTACAAGATGATGACATCAACTGGACGCACACCAAAGGGAGGATTGTGGATCGAACGCACAAGTTTGAAGAGTCCACATTATGCCCTGAAGATTAGGGTGACTTGGTGGAATACCAACAATTCACCGTTCACATGGAGTATAAACATATCCTCTGTTGACATATCGCATGTGACTTTATCAAACAAATTATAAACATTATTGGGTACTACCTCACAATAAGAATACCTTCAATATAGGATTTATAACTGGTTTATAATTAGGTCTTTAATGAGGTTGAATTTATTATGATTGTCATTATTATTATTATTATTATTATTATCAATAATATAATAAATGTTTAAACAATCAGTAGTGGTTCACTATTTGGCAAGTTTATAAGCTGCTATAAGTCTAATGAGTTTCTAGCAGGTTATTAATTAGTTATAAAGTGTTAAAAACTTATAATGGTTTGGTTATAATGGTACTAATGTTTACAACAAGTTAATAAACTAGTTATAACCTATTCATAAACCCTCTATTGGGTAGTTTTATTGTAAAGTATTACCATTTTTGTTATCATAATTACAGTATTAGTATTTCAAACGCAGAAGCTTGAAGGCTCTTGAACATTAATCATAACATTTTACTTATTCGAATCTTAGCTGTCCTCAAACATCGAGTAACATCTGCTCAGGGTTAAGAGGAAAAATGGACAAAGAGAATTCACAGCATCTCTTTGTGTCAACGATATTACGTAATGTAAGTGTGTCTTGCCAGATGCCGAGGAAGACACGCTATCTAACACGGTCTGACCCGAAATAGGCGGCAAACCGGCTAATCTTCCTTCCGTGACATAAACAAAGCACACTCAACCGGCCACCCTTCCTTCCAACAAAGATATTTTAATTGTGTTCAGAACGGACGCCCCGACCGTCGTACTCAGACACCCAAACGCAGAATGATCCCATGCAGCGAGATAACATTGGTTATTCTGGGGTTATTATGTTCGGGCTGCCAGCCAGGACAGCTGGGGGGGAGCAGGTGACTCCACCCCGCCTGCCTTCAACCCAACACAGCCCCCCCTATCGAACAGACCTCTGACCTTTTAAGAATGTTTGGGTGTGTGTGTGTGTGTGCGTACGTGCGTGCTTGCGTGTGTGTGTGAGCGTGTGTGTGTGTGTGTGTGTGTGCGTTGGTGCTCCCATTTACAGTACACAAGCCTCCATGCCTTGCAATGTGATCAAGGCTATTTCAGGTGGGAATGTTTTGGCGGGTTAAACGTCAGGTACGACTACGATCGCCACAACACTGCATCACCCAAACACCCACAAATATCACTAAAGCAAGGTCATACAGGTCGGCCTAATTTATAAGACGACTTTATTCAGGACCTCCCTCCTGAGTTGATTTTAACGTCAGAGCCTGATTAAGAAGCAGATGTTGATGCAGCATTCTGAGGCTGAGCAGAGAGGTTGGATTTAGTTGTTTGTGGGAAAGAGGGGGCTGTCAGATGAGTTTGGTATGGCTATCGGGGTGGTGTTTGTGGTCAGTGGTTTGGGTTTGGGCTGGTGAGATGGAGGCTGGGGGATGAAGGCATGAGACAGACTTGATGTCTGGGATGCCTTTGGTTCCAGCTTGACCAGAATAACTTCAAGAAGTATCTGGAATTCCTCCTGCACTCGGGCTGCATGCGTGTGTATGCACGCTGTCCATTACACAATATCATCTAACACCTGACGGTTGTAAGCATTTTAAAAGAAATGATGTGGTTTAAATAATATCCGCTTAAATCCTGTGTTTATTAACTTAACCTTTTAAACCCGTCCTCACAAAGAAAAACAATATTGAAAAATGATTTGTTTCCATGTGTTGTTTCTTTTTCTGTGGTGTGCCCAAGGGATCCATCCTTGGCCCCTTACCTTTTAGCATATACATGCTGCCACTGTGTCATATTATAAATGTCTTCAGTCAAGTGGTACAACTTTTTTACTAAGAAATAGAGACTTCTTTTGGTTGAATCAACTTACATAATATAGTGAAGTTAAGTCCTAACATGCTTTAATATGCCCGAAGAAATCCTACTTAATGAATAGGACTTACAATAGTCATGGTTAATTATGCCTCCTCAGTGGCGCCTTTGACCTGTGGTGTCCCCCAAGGCTCCGTCCTAGGTCCCTTACTGTTTAGCACGTTCCTCCTGCCACTGGATCACATTATAGGGTACATGTTCAGACAATGGCAATAAGAAATAGACAGTCCGTATGTACTGAACCAAACAGCTCAGCAGGACATTAAAGGGTTATTTTGCATATAATACAGAACAGGATGTTGTTGGGAAGCCAGTGAGGGATTGCGTACCTGTGTGACTGAAGGTTGAGGCTCGTGGGGTCACTCCTGTTGAGGAAGCAGTTAAAGATCTTGTGAAAAATCCCACCAAGAGGTATATGACATTATCTTTAGTGATGTGTTTCCTTTCTCCCCAACATTGCGCAAACTCACTCGGATGTTTAGCGGACGTAAGAGTGGTATTGATTTTCCCATCTCACCCTTGCCAAGAGATCAAGTAAGTACATTTCCCCAAATGTCCCAACCATTACCTTAAAAGCCTTTCACGGGGGAACTCCATTTATATCAGAGAAAACATGGAGCTGTCTCCGCACCCACAAAGGGAGTCGGCCGGAGGGAGGCTTTGGAAATTAGTAGAATGTGATCATTAATCTTATTTGTTATCTTCGCGTTTATAATCCGTCATCACGCTATCAGGACATTTTGAGTGTGACCCAACCCAGCTGATAGTAGTTTTTGATAACTATGTCATGCCGGGAATATATCAATTTATTGGTTTTTTTTCTTGTTGTTTCTGTTTTCTGGGAAATATACCATTGTCAGAAAAAAAAAGTTGGGATAATTTACGGTAAAATACTGGCGTTGCTGTAAAAATACGCCGATCTTGTAAAAATACATTCCGTTAAATTACGCTGAAAAACAGATATAATGTCAACCGGCTTACACCATTGCATAAAATGACAAATTTTATGCAAATCAATGAGGTTTCTAAAATACATACCGTATTTTTATCTTCTTATTTCTGCAGTGATTATGGTATGTTCTTACTAAATGGTTAAAGTTGTTTATTTAAGTTTCCATGCTGTAATTTAGATTTGCTTGTAACATTTTAAGTCATTTTTCTGTGAATTTTACGCAATGTTTGTATTTTCACAGTAATATTCTGTGAATTCTAACCATAAGTAAATAAGTTATTTACTGTTTTTATTTAAGGGAATTCCCGGTATCTACTACAGTGATTTGTTTTGAATTTATAGGTCTTCTCACACTATAATTTCTCTCCAATTGATCCAATTTAGTCCAAATGTGATGACTTGACTCGATGATCTTGATGATCTACAATTTGTCAATTGTCTTTTACACTTAATTATCATATTTTACTCACTCAGGGCGAATTTTTTTAATGTGGACATAAGTTAACATTTAATTTAAGGAGATCAATCAGGGGGTTGCTTGTAAAATGCAATGGATTTGGGACTTTTCTGGGATGTATACCCTTGCTGTCGGGGACAACAGCATAGACCTAATTTAATTATTCTCTTGTTCAAGGTCATCATATTTTTTACGACAAAATTCTGGCAGCTGCCGGTTTTTTACAGTAAGTTAGTCTTCTTTCTTTCTTTCTTTTTTACAGTGTATGCACAAATCAATCCATCCTAACCATGATATGACGTAGTGTTTTCACACAGGGAGTGACCACAGGTAATTACTCACACAGATGCATGTTCACATTATCTTCCCTTGCACGGTGTTTGCATAGTTTGATGATTAATGTGGGCGTGAAGTGCTTTGGATTTCGACCAGGTGTGGCCAATGCTTTTGGGAGGGTTAGAATTTTAAAGGGCTCTCTCAAAACAGGTGAAAGTGCTTGTAGTGAATTCCTCTGGGACACAAATATCAAAACTGTGACTGTCAGCAGACGATCAGGTATTATTTGGCCACACGCTGGAGTGCAGTTAAACGGCTGAAATAGTCATCGACCCCGATTGACGGCAGCAGCTGAGAATTTTCATAACAGCAGGAGGAAAGAGGAGGAATTGAGGGGAGGAAGATGGAAGGAAGGACAGCATGGAGAGTCAGAGGGGGGTGGCTCTGCAGCGACATCAGCCTACTTCCTCTCTTTCTCAAGACAGATTTGAATCTCTGTCACTACTGCACCTAAACGTTGTTTTTTTTACTTCAAGTTAAGTAATGAAACTTTTTTTTTATCCTGCCAAAACTCTGTGTTTACTTCTCCTGCAGTGCAAATACGAAAAACTGCATATTCAAGTTATTTTACTTTGTTCAAATCCACACTTGGGCAGCCAATGTCACTGTTTTTCCCCCCCAGGGCTGTTTGAGTCTGAATATAGCCTAAGAGTCTCGTGCTCACACTCCTGTCACAAATACAGTACATTTCACAGTAGCGCAGACTGGGACTAAATAAGTTACTGTTCTTTTCCCAGCGATTTCAAATTATGTCTGGTTTTGCGAAGATTCTGTATCTTGTGTTAAAATTAATTTCTATTTTACTTGTTTAGACTTCTTCATTCCACGTACCTAAATCCAGTCACGATGCCTGAAGTCGACAAGCCAAACTGCTTTCCGTCGCCTGCTGCCTATCCTGCTTTGCACCCCAACGCCCCCTGCAGGTGGTGAGCCCACAGGGCACAACAACTGTATTTTTAGGTTTAATTTAAATATTGGTGACACATGATTGCTTTAAATGAGACTCGAACCACTCCAACTGGGTGGGCCGGTAGCACCAAGGAACTCGCCTAAGGGTCCAAACTGGATTTCTGCAGCGCCCTCTTTTGACTGGGATTCAAACCCCAGTCTTCTGCACCAAAGTACCCGTAAATTTCTAATCATGGTTCTCTGCTGGAAAATGGTGGTCTGTCCCCTTCAGGTTGAGAGTGAGTTGCTGACTCAAGTGAAAGAGTTGTGAAAAGCGTCTTGACCTCTATTTTTTGTGTGACGGGAAAATGGACCATGAGATGGGCGTGTGGTTTGGTGCTGCATCAGCAGGAATGATGGTGTTGTATCGGTCTGTTGTGGTAAAGAAGGAGTTGAGTGGTAAGGCAAAGCTCCCAATTTACCAGTTCATCTAAGTTCCAACCTTCACCTCCGGTCATGAGCTCTGGGTAGTGACTGAAAGAATGAGCTCAAGCATACAAGCAGCTGAAATGAGCTTCCTTCATAGGGTGGCTGGTCTCAGCTTTGGAGATAAAGTGCAGAACTCAGATATCTGGAGTAGGTTTCTAGTGGAGCTGTTGCTCATTCAAGTCATAAGGAGTCAGTTGAGGTGGATCAGAATCTGATCGGTATTCCTCCCGTAAGGACTAAATATCTCATCGGGCATGGAAATGCCTTCAGATCCGCCAGAATGAGCTGGAGGGTGTTGCTGGAGAGAGCGACATCTGGAAAACGCCCTTTTTAGTCTGCTACGGCCACAGGTGAAAAAAAATGGACTTAACTAGTGCTCTGTGCTCTGACTGTTTTCAGAGAATACCCACATCAATGAAATAATACCGTAACACATTTCTTTTAGAGCACTTTTAGAGATGATCTCATCACATGCACTATGGGTAAGGAGGCCTCATTGTCTCCAAAACGTTTATTTATTAACTGCTATATGCTATAGGTTAGCACGCTCAATCACGACACAATATTCCCGCCTTCAGATCATTGTAGGAAATTCCATTAGATTGCCCCACCCACATTTCCGACTCTTCTTAGAACCACTTGATTGACAGATTACTTTATGCACATTAGCTATGGCCAATAAATGAAATAAAAACAAATGTCATGGAGGTCTGGGATAAACAGATGAGTTACACGGTTCAGTTTATTATTGGTTTGGAGAAAAACACCCATCAGTCACACTCCAGTTGGTGTTGTGAAGGAGGAGTGGGGGCATTTGAGATCCGTGTGACATTTAACGAAACCCACATACACTTTGTTTTTCTTTTAGATTTCAAATGCAGTTTGTTACCAGCAGTGAGTCCAGGTCACACCCACGTCATTTCCATGAACGACTTATTTCCTGTTTCCTATTCAGCTGAGTGATATCTCTGCCGCATACACTCAAACACACCTTATAGACAAAGTGTGAGTTGTGTCAGGGCTGCTGTGTGTGTGTCTGTACGTATGTGTGTGTTCGTGTGTGTCTGTACGTGTGTCTCTGTACGTATGTCTCTGTACGTATGTGTCTGTACGTATGTGTGTGTTCGTGTGTCTGTACGTATGTGTCTATACGTATGTGTGTGTTCGTGTGTCTCTGTACGTATGTCTCTGTACGTATGTGTCTGTACGTATGTGTGTGTTCGTGTGTGTCTGTACGTATGTCTCTGTACGTATGTGTCTGTACGTATGTGTGTGTTCGTGTGTCTGTACGTATGTGTCTGTACGTATGTGTGTGTTCGTGTGTCTGTACGTATGTGTCTGTACGTATGTGTGTGTGTTCGTGTGTCTGTACGTATGTGTCTGTACGTATGTGTGTGTTCGCGTGTGCTTGTGTGCGTGCTTTTGTGTGTGAGTGTGTATGTGTGTGAGTCAATGCATGTTAGTCGGTGCGTGTGTGTCAGTGCATGTGTGTCGGTGCGTGAGTGTGTTCGTGCATGAATGTGTGTCAGTGCATGTGTGTTGGTGTGTGTGCGTGTACTTGTGTGTGTTCGTTTGTGCCTTTGTGCGTGCTTTTGTGCGTGTGTGTATGTGTGTGTGTCAATGCATGTGTGTCGGCGCGTGTGTGTTGGTGTGTGTGCGTGTGTATGTGTGCGTGTGTGTGCGTGCATGCATGTGTGTCAGTGCATGCATGCGCGTGTGTGTGTGTATAGACCACTTACTGACGTTATAATGGACGAGCTAACTATATAGTCAGAAGAACTTTTGTGGGCCCTTTATGATTTTAATGATGATGTCATCACTCAAGTTATCTGCATGAACTTGAAATGTTTAGTTAAGCTAGCTACACATCGGAGGAGGAATGGCCTGATTGAATGGCCGATATCAAAAACATGTTGAATATTTACGAGACGATTTGCGAGGAATACCCACGATAGCCAATAAGAGCGAAGAGACCTTGAAGCGTCATGATCGGAAGATGCGTTCTTTCACAGCCCACAAACATGGCAGGGAACTAAAACCCAACCATACCTGTACCCCGAGCCAGGTGCTGTATTGAAAAGGATGTGCAGCTTATTAAATTATGCCAACAACACGCGTGCCTTTATAATGTCTCATGGAAGATCTATCGCAGCAGGAGCGAAAATGACGTCGATCGTCCTCCATGTTTGTTTCTCTTCTGAAGTCACGTTTGGTCAGGAGAGTTCCTGTGAGATCTCTTTTCTGTGAAAGCGTTTCTACAAACAGCATGTGTGTGGTCTCGTGGTCTGACCAGTCGTCTTGTGTGTGCGTTCGGAAGATTACAATGTTAAAAAACTGGTTGAAAGTGTCCTCATGTCTGTGATCTCCCACGTTTTTAAAATCAGATTTGAAAATCCTCTAGTGTGTAGCCAACTGTATCAGAACACACTCCTTGTGTGTCCGTCCATATTTTCGGTAGTATCTCAACATTGTATGGTTGTATGAGCTGATTTAGAGACATTAAAGTAATCACTTTCCTCTATCTTACACTTTGTGCCGTTATCTAAATGAAAATTGCACTAATGTGCTGAGGAAAAAAATTTCCCTCGAGTCGAGGCGAGTCATGGAGTTCTCCGGAGGCGGACGATGTCTCATGTGGAACATCTCAGCAGAGCGTTTATATAAGCTTCAAGAAATAAATATAAGTCCATTAATTAGAGCGTAAAAACAACACACATATAACAAAACGTTTGATGAGTGTGTGAGTGTGTGCGTGTGTGTGTGTGTGTGTGTGTGTGTGTGTGTGTGTGTGTGTGTGTGTGTGTGTGTGTGTGTGTGTGTGTGTTTTTATCTTCTTTCATCTTAATTCAGCCTTAAAGAATCAATGAGACGTATCATGATACCTCACTCATGCTGCTGCCCGACAGATCTTCGCAGTTGTTTTTACGGTCCATCATATGGTTCTGACGGAGCTGGTTCTCCTTCCTCTGAGGAGATCCTGTTCTGGACTCGTTGGAGAACGATGAAGACCTCCTTTCTCTCCATTAGCCAATGGTGGGCGGTTTGGAAGGCCCAGATTTGTGGACTCTGCCAGCGCTGTTCACGTTACTCCACGGCTGCTGTGCAGAAGGCTGTGCAACAGTTGGAAGATGACATATGACACTCTTAGCGTGCCAATGCCTCACACTCGCCCCTGCTACACTCCAGGCACCGCCAACTGAACGCCTTCCTCCATGAAAGTGCTGTGAGTGCTCAATGTTCAGGCCAGAGTCGGAATGCTGAAGGACATTCATGTTCCGACTGCCTTCTTCGTTCAATCTGGAGAGGTAGGAGGCTCAGAGGAAAGACATGGTATGCTTCCGCCTTTCACCTCTGACCTGGCTGAGATGAGGTCACATGCTGTAAGCTACTATACGGACCTTTTCACATGCGAGGCCTCTGTTATACTTAATGCTGCTGACCTTCCGAAGGGACTCCCTCAGCTGACTCCAGGACAGCGTGACACCCTTGGTTCACACCACTCAATGGAAGAACTAACGACAAGGGGGCAAGACTCCAGGCCCGGACGGACTGTCAGCGGATTTCGTAAAACATTCCCTGGACACGGCCTGCTGGAAGTTTATACGGACTATTTTAACGAAGGGACTATGCCGGCTTTCTGCCGGTGTGCTGTGATCTCCCTTCTGCTCAGGAAAAGGGACCTAACCCTGCTGAAGTCCTGGAGAACCTCATCAATCTGTTGATTGAGGAGGCCCGGTCCTACTACATCCTGGCAGGTCTATGCTGGACAACCTGTTCTTAATGAGGAAAATGTGCAAAATTAGCAACATTAACATTTGCGTTTTTTTGATTGACCGGGAGAAGGCGTTTGATTGTGTTGACCACGCATATCTCTTTGCCAAGCTCATGACTTTGGTTTTGGGGACCAATTTGTATACTGGGTCAGACTGCTGTGCCCTGAGGTAGGGCTATCGAGGACCAGGCTGGCGGGTCTGAGGCTGCCTGAGGCCCTTTGCCCTCCCCAAGTTGTTGTGACAGCCTATGTTGAAAACGTCAACATGTTCGTCCAGGTTCAGGCGAATGTCCAGAGACTACAGTAGTGCCTTAGGAATGCCCAGATTTGTGCACTCTGCCAGCGCCTCTTCTGCTAGGGTTCACTGGCGGTAGAGCAAAGCGTTTCAGAGTGACCCCTGGGGCCCTAAGACCGCTCTGAATCTCCCTGGGAACCTTGTGTGCGGACCAAAGGGCTAGAAGGTCCTGGGGGTTTATTTAGGAACTTATTTAGAACTTCTCTGGACTGCCGCCATTTTATCGTTCGGTTATCGAAGCTTGGTGAGCTATTGATTTCTCCCATCCTCTTGAGCCCGGGCCTGGTAGGTGGCTGATTGAGGAACCTCTGCTCCACAATGACCTCATACCGTGTGGTGCGCTGTCTTCGGTGTCCATGAGGAGCCGGTTCAGTGAGGCGGGCCTCCTGAATCCTGGCCTTCCAGGTCTACCGGGTTGCTGCAGAGTCCAACTGACGAGGTGTGGCGTTTGCTGCCTGCTCCGCTTTGGGCTTTGAACATTCACTTACACGCATCAGTCAGGGAGTCAGGGAGTCATGGTGGACGGAGATATTTGGCCTTGTATTCTCTGCCCCTTTTGTAAGGGGTTGATGCAGGCCGATTGAGAGTGGAGCACACATTCCACAGATTGACCAACAATATGGCTGTGAGGAATGTCATCTGTTTTCTGGGAAGTGACAATTCTCTGGTTCTGAACTTTGGTTTGATGGTTACAGTTTTGTTACCACACCAACCTCATTTTGTTGATGTTCTTGTTTCATGCTGTTGAATATTAATCCAGCGGCTTTAATGGCAATGTTTGTTCACTACTCGCTAAATAAAGTTATGTTGAAAGTCAAAGGAAGTCTCTCTCTCTCTCTTTCCATCTCTCTTTATATATTTGCATATTTATGACCAAAGGACTCGTGATAGCTTTCGTCTTGGTCCATCACAAACCACTTCTACAACCCTGACACATTCAATGGAAACATATCAATGTAATTTTACCTTTAACCTGTTGTCATGGTGCATAATCCTTTGATGTCCTGCCTCACTGTTTGGTTGAGCACTTTTTGAGTCACTACTTCTTGTTGAAAAATCTGTGCCACTTGACTGAACCGGTTCATAATGTGTCCCGGTGGCAGCATGTGTGTGCTAAAGGGTAAGGGGCCAAGGTTGGAGCCCTGGGGGAAACCACATGTCAAATTTTTTTTTCCATGAAATACAAAATTACCATCATTATCATAAAATAATTTTAAGTGACGATATTTTTATTGTTTAAAGACATGCTTTACCAAACAGTTTGTCTTTTTTATGGTATATTTAGTGAGTCTAACATATTAAATAAATAAAGCTCGCTAATGGGCTTTTGTGAGGAAGTTTGTCACCTAGTGATGGATGGATCAACACAAAGAAAATATCAGCTTACACACTCTCGACAGGGCAAACAATCGAAGGAGGGAAGGGACGCAAAAACACACATTTGGAACACACACTTAAAAACACAATCCTATGCATGGAAAAAAAAACGGACATGTGTGTGGAAACAGACACTGGACAGGATACTTAATATACATGCAGATATGATCCTGCCTATCACTCCTTCCTCTTAGTTCTTCTTCAGTTTCAAAGCCAGACAAATGATTCTCTGTCAACCAATCGCCTTTTCCCATGATGCCGATGGGCCAATAAAACAGCTTGGTCACCAAGTTTGAATGTTTTCAAACAGAAACAACACCGTACAGAGACCTTCATAGCAATACAACCAACACACACATACACACACAAACACACTCCCTCTCTCTCTCTCTCTCTCTCTCTCTTGCTTTCTCTCTCTCTCTTGCTTTCTCTCTCTCCCATCTGAGTTCCCAGAATGAGAAAAGGTTAAACAATGGGGTAACGCTTTCAAGATTGAAACTATTACTTGTTGAACATTTAAAATTAACTTTTTACAGATTAGCTTAATTAAGTATCTGCTAAACTAAATGCTGTTTCTTACGCAGCCCTAACATCACCCTGAAGCACTGAACTAATGATCTTTGTTTTACAGCAAACCTTCAAATATCACATTAATATGAAAGTATGACTAAGGATGCAAAATATATTACGTTTGTTTTTTTTCCTGATAACGCTTTACATCTGTTACATCACATTTTTGAATTAAACTCGTTTTTTGTTTGTTTTTCAATAAAATGTATTAAAAATCAATTATAATCAAGATATGAGTTTGAAAGAAAAACTGAACAAATTTACAAATGAAGCACTGTTTGTCATAAATGTTGATTTTTATTAATTTGAACTTCATTACAAATTTTACCTGAGGTATTTTCTTCTTCATAGAAAAATGAGTCTGAGTCTGAGTTTGACAAAATAATTAATCAATTTTCATTTGATAAAAAATGAAAACGGGTCCCACAGAGCCGAACACCATACAAGGGTTAAGTTTGTAAGTGTGTCTAAATTTAACTGACAAAACTCAATCAACAGCGCCCCCTAGTGTATAATCTTGGTCATTGCAATAAAATTGTGTTTTATAAAAAGACAGGTATTGTGTTTATTCATTTTATTGTAGGTAAGGCCCAATACTGAGTTGAATAATGGAACACTGTTAAAAAGTTTTTGAGTCATGTTCACCATTGTAGCTTCTCAGCAAGACGGTTCTGGGTTCCTGACCCAATTTCAGCAGGGGAAAGCTGTATTCCGATGAGGTATAATGAATGCAACCCAACACCTGGATTGCACAATAAAATATATTTATAAACTATAGCCATAGAACGTCATATATCTGGGGAAATGTACCTGTTTTGAATCATTTTTGTGGTCATGCATCTCATGATAAATGCAAAAAAAAATTTTTTAAATTAAACAAAAAAAAAAATGGTAGGGACATTTTCAGAATAAAAAAAAAAAAAACTTTTTAAAAAAGGCTAGAATTCTGACTTGAAAATCTGATTTAAAATTTAAAAAAATGTCCACAATGCTCTTCTGTATATTTGAAAGATTTTTGCGATTAAATTAACATTTAGAAATGCAAAATTTCATACGGCACTAATTCTCTTCCGTACATTTCAAGTGGAAATACTGACTATAAAATGTGGTACCCTGGAATTATAGATAGTATAGTATAGCATTGTTTCCGATAAAAAAATGTGTTATAGTAACGTTATTTTAGGAATCCTGCATTACTGATATTTTTCAAAACAATGTCATATTCCCACTGCCTTACTCCTTACAAAATACCCTTAAGGGTACGCACACCCCCATTTGAGAAACACTGACTAACTCAAGATACAGTCAATAAAAGCCCAAAAAAACATTAAATAACACTAATTGGTTCTTTTATAAAAATAATGCTCTGCTTTTCTGAATTAATGGAATTATCATCTCATTCATTCAGAAAAACCGGGCTATTTTTTTCCCAGATGAATGCATCAAACTTCCATAGTTTTCTCTACTGATGACAAGCTAACTCTATCCAGCTTGAAGCAATGGATGGGATGATAAAATTCAATATTCAATATCAAATACTCCTTCTAGAGTATTTTATAGGTGTGATGGGAGAGATTCTTTGTTAGGATGTGACTGTGTTACCAAACTTCCCATTAAGCTTTCCAAATTCCATCACTAACTCCTTCTCTATTGGAAAAAGGAACACATTTTTTCTCCGCATAGCTCTCCAAAAAAATAGAAAGTCTTTATGCTCTGGCGACTGGGTAGAGCGAGTCAAGGGGAGAGCTTCAAGAATTAATAGTGCTTTAAGAATAATTTTAGTATTTATCAATGCCATTCCACAAGAAATTATAAATCAAACATTATTTTATGAAGCATTTATGATGATTTATGATGAGATGTCACTTCCGATAGATGATATTTTAATAGATTATTCTAAGGACACTTGGTTATAACCAGATACCAAACTCTACCTGTCCCATCAGAAGCCAAAAAAAACACACTTAAATAATGACATTTAGCCCTGCAATGAGTTTCTGAGACAAAAACTTAACATTAACAAGAATAACTCTGATATTGGAACTTTTACTTGTAATTCTTCAAAAATGTTTTTGGGAAGCTTTTCAAAATTGGATTTCTAAAAAGGACTCCCATGACCCAAAATTAGAATATTTTGGTATTGAGTTTACAATTAGGTTACATGACAAAAATTTTTTTTAAAAAGAATGAAATGATGCCAAACAGCTTAATTGTATTAGCCAAACAATTTATCAACAGATTCAGTTTAAGAAATGCGTGCGCCCTATTTCTTACTTTGATATTTCATTAAACAACAAGCCTTTTTCTGTTTATAATAATATACCAACGTTAACTGTTTAGACCTCTGACCCTGTTTTTCTCTTTCTTTCTGCCATTCACTTTTACTTTGGTGAATTTTATTTTATTTTATTTATTTATTTCCTTATGTACCTTTATAAAATGTTTGTACACATTTGAGTTCAGACTATAATTTTCTTCTGTCACAAATACTGGCTTTTAGCGTCACGACTTTTATTTGTTTATTTGTTGTTCTTTGTTTAAATGACGTGTGAGTTTAAGAAAACTTCATCCGGTCTGTGATCAGGCGGAACCTTCGGCAGGGGAAGGTTTTAATCGTAGGACACAAATCGCTCCAAAGATGGCAGACGTACCAGAAAACGCAAATGAGCGTGAGTTGTTTATTTACATTTTTTATGTATTATAACAGTTGTAACTGATTCAGGGTTTGGCAGTATTGCCTTAAAATAAACCGAAGGTTGTGGTTCGTTAAAAAAAAAAACGCCTTGTTATCAACTATCTTAATTATGGCATAAATGTAACACATTGAGATATTCGTCATTAGTTTTGTGTTTTTACACAGGCGGAGTATAAGTTACTCAAATATTCGCAAATATTCAGCTGTGCTGGTCGCTTACTTTCACAGTCCAAAAGAATGCATATAATCGAATGGTTGACTTAAAATCCTCTGAATAGGTTGTCATTACAGAATTTGGTAATTATTTTAAAACATAGATATAACGTTAATTCACCTACTTAAAAGTATTTAATTTGACTGTCGTGCTTTTGTTACTCGCTGAATTGTTGCTGAGTCACTGTGACACAGCTCAAAGTGTGTGTGGAAATGATTAGAGAAAGGAGAAAACACTCAGACCTCAGTTTTCACTCTATATCCTCTAAAGAAGCTACAGTCCACTGGTAGTTTGATCGCCATAACATGACTTATGCACCAATAAATCCTACACTTGGAGTTTGGAATAGTTGGTATCATTAACGGTTTGATAGGGATTCAATAAATACAGTGCAGTTGGGTTTTCTTCACTATATAGCTCTGTAACTTTTCAAGATGTGGTAAATTCGACACCTAACTAAATCAGCACAGTTTCAGTTACAGTTTGAATTTAATAGTAATATGTGGCGTTATAATTTATTATCGCACATAAGGGAATTTTCTGTGAGCCATATAAGTTAGAACATTTTCCATCTCCAGATCGGGAATATGATCCAGATCACACTGATGTGTGGTTGATTTTATTTGGAAGTCATTGTGAAAATTTGTTCAAGCGTTTTGTCAAGCTTCTTTGTCCATGACCATAAAAAAAAAAAATAGTCTGGCTCCTGATGATTATTTATATTACCACTGAAATCAGATTTTATTTCCTCGTCCATATCCTACCTCACCAAAAGAATTACACCACAATCTGTTGCCATCTTTTCAGTAATGCTGATAATAATCAGACAGACTCGAACAAACTAACACTGCAAAAACATGAACCTCCTTGGAGGATGAAACCAAGTCTATGTGTTTTTTTTTATTTTTTTATATAAGACTACACAATTGGAAAAACTGTTCTGCATTAAGAAATCGTTATTATAACTCTTTTTTTGGGGGGGGCTTTTTTGACTTTATTGATTGGGTGACATTTTATAGTTTATTAAGATTATAATATTTTTTTATCAAGGTATACGTATAAACACATCAGTCTCAATTAGAGGAAATAAAGAATGTGAGAGACAAACATAGTGATAATAACAGACAGGCTAATATGGGATAAAGAAAACTCAGACATATGCAGTATTTAGATTTATAATGTTAAGAATCATCACACAGGAATGAGTTACTATATTGTAGTTGAAGCAGTTAATAAATCCTGTGTTGAGAGTCTACTTAAAAACGCATTAAGAATAATGTAAATGAAAGAGTGAAGAACCCTGGTGGGGATTTGATTTAATGTACTGTCATGTTTGTAAGGATTTTAGTTATTGATATATATATGTTTATGATCAGTTTGAGATTATCTGTTTAAACCACCACATTGTCAATAAATCTGTCTATTCCGTCTCTTTAATCCTTTCAGACTGTCCGGGGACACTAAGTGAGCAAGCAGGAAAGACCTCTTCATGTCAAGGCTGTCCAAACCAGACGTTATGTTCCTCTGGGGCGACAAAGGCCCCTGACCCCGGTAGGACTGTCTTTTGTGGTTGTTTCATATAATGCAGTAAGGCTATACTGTTCAAGGGACTCATGTTCAAACTTATGAAGATTTAACAAGAAAAATGACCTACTTAAGATGCAACAATATTCCAGATAAGCCTTGTTTGTCTCATCTTGTATCCCACCCCCACTGTCTTTTCTACAGCAATAGCAGAGATAGCAGCAAAGATGTCAACAGTCAAACACAAGATTCTTGTTCTGTCTGGAAAAGGAGGAGTAGGGAAGAGCACCTTCAGCGCTCACCTGGCTCATGCGCTGGCAAGTGACATCACAAAGGAGGTAAGACAGACCAACACAGAGCCAAAACAGCTCTTTCCAACTGTAACTCAAAAACTGCAAGGCGACATCTTCTAGCTAGACAGGTCATGCTCCTTAAAAGGAAGGCGAAACCAACCACTGAAAGTGGATTAAGAACCTTACACATCATTTGGTCATTAAGATTCGTCATTCCACGCAATCGTGATGATTGAAATCTTTACAGCGAATGAGGCTTCCAACATTTCTGTTAAATCAACGCCCACATCACAGCAATCGAAGAGGACATTGAAGATCGAAATGTATTTAATCCTGTGTTGTCATGAGGTTTGAATCCACAAACTCCTTTTACATTTTAATTTTGGTTTGCTCTTAATCCAGCTTCTGTGGCCTCGACCACTAGAGGTCAGTAAAGATGTGGTTGAATGGAGGCTCAAGGTCATAATGTTCAAACTTTTCTGGAAGCGCTGTTAGGCTTGTTTGATATCGTGTGAACTAGTTTGTTTTTGATGCAGCGGTCAGGTTAACCAGAGTAAACAGGTGCATTTTAAACCTGTATAACTTCTACTTTAACTAAACATGCATTCTGTGCATCGGGTCACCGTGGACCGTTGACCTCACTGCTCTTTGTTTTTTGTTTTGTTTTTGCAAATGTCTGCATCTTTGCTAAAACATATTCAGCTGCATTATGTAGCTGTTACAGTACAAACAATCTGGACGAAGCTTTGTCAACCACACGCCTCTCTCTGGTGTCACTTTGTTCCAGAACTGACATTAAAGTCTCTCACTGTACAGAAGGAAGCCAATAAATTATTTGTAGGCGTATGTCTTGAGAAATGCTAAGATCATGAATGCTTCTTGTGGACATACGTTCTGAAAACCAGTCTGTCACAGATTGAACTCCACTGGAGAGTAAAGAATCTTTGTTTTTCTGCTGTCTCTGTCCTTAGGTTGCCCTGCTGGATGTAGACATCTGTGGTCCATCCATTCCGAGGATGATGGGCTTGGAGGGAGAACAGGTCAGTTGGTTATTAAGTTACTCTCGGTTAGGACTTTTCCATCAAATGCTATATTCGATTACTTTTTTCTAACAATTCAAACAAGAAAACAGTAACCTTTGCTTTGATATAATTCATATTAATCATAGATATAATGGCGTAAACCCCAATATTTAATTTTTACTCTCTTTTACTGTATTGTATAACTGTTTGGTATTTGAAATGTACTCAAATGTTTCAACTATTTGTGGACTAGACCAAAGGGAACTCTTTCAGTTGGTGTCCATCACACATCAACACATCAGTCTTGATGTGTTGATGTGGGTTTTGTTGTTATTATGGACTGCTGAAATCCTCTCAATCCTGTTGGAGGATTGGCACACCGAATTTAAGCACACATTTTTTAACCTTTTGCTTGTGAGACTTTGGAGAGTTTCATACCCGGATCATGATACTTCCACCCAGGATACACCTTTATTTTGTCTGAATGTGCGGGTGAAGTCTGAATGCGTACTGTTTCACAATAATCTCAGAAAATAATTAGAGTTTTAGTGGGGTTTGCCATTTAAATGCTAACAGAGTTAGCATCTATCGCAAGACCATAATCAAACAATAAACAAGTAAGTACAGATAATCTATTTCACCTAACATATGTTTGTCAATTAAACGTGAAGAAGTGTTTGTTAATGAGACGCTGATAAAACACAAATTAATCAATGCAAAAAACATATTCTTTTGTTTTTCTGTTTCTCAGTAGGATGTAAAACATTCAGAGTTTAGTGCCTCCAAACCGCTGAGCCCAGCCCATCATAACCATGGAAATACAATGACATAATGTAAATACAAGGTGCTCTATTGGATGGGAATAATTTAGAAAAACAAAAAGCCGAAAATCCAAAACCTGCTTACCGGTGGTGTGATTTGTGTCTACGTCATCACAAGATGACCTCGACACAAAAAGAATTGAGAGAGAGAGATTTTTGGCTACGTGTTTTGGCACAGTGGCCTACATAAGGGCTTCTCTTTTAATATTTGGCTTGTAGTGAGATTGGTATAAATCGTTTCTCCAAAAAATACATGCTATTTTAACTTGCTGCACATAATAATTATGTCTGTGTGTGTGAGTGTGTGCGTGTGCCCTACTCCAGCTCTCTTTGAAAAACTAGCCCAATACTTTTTACTTGGAACTAATTAAATAAAATTTGCCCTAAAATAATAATAATAATAACAAAATTCACCTTGTGTGAAAGATGTTTGTCTTGCGGGCCGTAAATTCAGGCTATGCATGTGATAACAAAAATTGCTGATGTTGATCAGATATGATTTCAAATATATTTTATTTTTACTGTTCAAAGGAAATCATATCCTTTTTCTTTTTAAATAAAAACACATTTTTAGTTTTAAAGAGCATCTCAACGTTTGTAGAATCAGGCTTTTATCTTAGGAAACTTAAAATATAGAAGGCTGTTGATTCAAAATGCTATTCGATATTTTTCCATAGTGCATATTGTAAATACAGTGTTTCCATTTTAAACTATCTTTAACTCTGTGACGTTTTTACAAAAAATATATATATATATATATATATATATATATATATATATATATATATCCTTAAATATTTGTTGGAGGATTTTAGGTTTTACATTTTCTGAAAACTATTAACCATTTCTTCAGGTTTTATTAACAATGGCGTCGGCGGAAGTATCCGTCCTCCGGTTGTGAATGTGTGTGTGGCTTGAATGCATGAACATAACAACGTGGAACCATGTTTCGTGTCATAAATGACCTTCATTCCTCGATCCTCGTGTGCCCAGGTTCACCAGAGTGGCTCCGGCTGGTCTCCTGTGGTGAGTCATCGCAAGTTTTTAGAGTTACGTATTTGTTCGTACATTAAAGGGATGGAATACGTCATGAATGAGACCGTGTTCATCTTTCAGTATGTGGAAGACAACCTGGCTGTCATGTCCATCGGCTTCCTCCTCAGTAGCCCTGATGACGCTGTGATCTGGAGAGGACCCAAGAAGAATGGTATTGGATCTTACGTGTGTGTCTCGGTGTGTGTATGTGTGTGTGTGTGTGTGTGTGTGTGTGTGTGATTTGCTTTCTAAATGTGACTGTATTCTGTTTGCCTAAAAACCAGGCATGATCAAGCAGTTTTTGAGGGATGTTGACTGGGGGGAACTGGATTACCTCATTGTGGACACGCCTCCGGGCACATCTGACGAACACCTGTCAATTGTCCAGTACCTAAGCTCCACCCACGTCGACGGAGCGGTCATCATCACCACACCACAGGTAGTACAAACTCTCACAAACACACACACACATACAAACTTATGACAGTTACAGACCTGAGTAACATAAAAAGCGTTTAAAGCAAAAGTAAAGGGATTTTCCAATTGTTTAATTTCACTTCACCTAATTTAATTACATATGCTTTACTTGGTTATTTATTAGATGATCTGAAATCCTCACTTCATTTCATCAGTGCAAAATTGGGCTGCACGATTTGGTGAATAAGTCATATTGCGATTACAGAGGACAATATTGCGATTTTCGATGCAAATGCGATATAGTGGTTCTCAAGGAAAATGCACACATCTATGCTTATTTAAAAATATATCAGTGTTTCACCTACCATTATATTAAAGGGGGCCTTTAATAGGGCCAGATCACAACAGAAGTCTTTTAAGGATACCTTTCCTATAGAACAGGTCTATAACTTCTATATCTATCCTATAAATATATCTATAAATAACCTTATGTTATTTATCTTATTTACACGACGTCACGTCATTTCTGTCTCTACATGGTCGCGCGTTTACGATTCTCCACTGCTTTCCGTATTGCATACAGTGGCGTTCCGCCTCGATGCGCACACGCGCACCCATACACACACACACAGACACATGCGCGCGCGAAGACACACACACACACACATAGAGAGACACGTGCGCGCACACACAGGTGAGCACACTCCTACCAGCGGACAGAGAGAGAGGGAAGGAAAATATCTCTTGTCGGGGATTTCTTTATGCTTTATTTATTGTGGGCGTAGACAACGAGCAGACTGAACGCAAACAGAGAGTAGTGGGTCACGTTTTCTCACACATGTTTATTTAATTAAATCGCAGTCTTTTGCCATTATCTGATCGCACAGGCTGACAACGCAATTGCGATTCAATTTATCATGCAGCTCTGGTGCAAAATATACGCAAGAGAAGGCAATAAAGACATTTCTTTAAAGCCATAATTGCACAACTGAGGGTTTCCTCTCCCTTTTATTTTACATTATTGTTAAAAAACACTGCTTGTAAGATGACCTGCAACACAAATATCATCAAGCAACCCACGGTGTAACTACACAGGTCCAACGAAACGATGGATTTGTGATGAAATGATGAAATTTGAAAGATGTATTCTCTCTTTTCCTTCATCAGACACCATGAAAACTACAAAGAATTGTAGAGAATTGTGTCAAACCGTCCATGTTCAGGAAGTTCAACAAATATTACACACACAAATGAAAGAACTGAAAGCACAACTTCACAAATTACTGCGGCGCCTGTCGGAGCGTGCAGAATATGGTTATTTTGGGGGGTTTTCCACTGCAGACATATTGCCTCTCTCTGCCTTATTCATTCTGACCCATAATGCAACACTAACTGTAATGCAGACTAAACTCTGGTCCTGCGAACATTACACTCAATACAAAACCTTGCAATAAAGAGAACTACATTTTATTCTGAACATTTATAGTCCTCTTTAATGACAAACGTTTATGAAATATTAACTTGAAAATAAAGTAATGAATAAATATAATATAGATAAAATTTAAAAAAAAGAGACATTTGATGGAAATCCCAGTAAAAACTGTCTCTCAGACGGTTACAAACAGAAATAAGTCAGATTTATATTATGATAACGCCAGCTGCCATAGAACCGTCATAATTCAACTTTAACAGTGATTTGTAGTAAAAGCAGGAAAATGTTTGCACCTCGGTAAATAAAATGCAGAGGACATGAGGAATAAAGAAACACTACACATCTACGGGTGTCCTCATACTTAATCTGGGCTGCTGCTTGTGAGTAAAATAACCTCCTCGCTTCTTCATTCACCAAAACCAACACGCTAAATGAGGAAGCCATTGCCTAAAAAACTCCCCTCTGTTTAGTATCGGTACAGGAGTTTCCAAGCACTTGATTTAAAAGAAACGCTTTTAAAGTCATTCACCCCTGGGAGCGTCTCACTTTATCAAGGCTAACAGCTCAAGGAGACGGCGAGCTGTGAGAGACGGGGACCTAAACCAATCCTTTGTCTTTCACGCTTGCTCTCTGCGCTCGTCTTTGTTTCCTGCAAGCTGACTTTCTAACCATCTTTGTCTTTTTCTCTCTAGGAGATATCACTGCAGGACGTGCGGAAGGAGATCCGTTTCTGTCGGAAGGTGAAGCTGCCCATCATCGGAGTGGTGGAGAACATGAGTGGCTTCGTCTGTCCTTCATGCAAGGTCACTGACTGATGAACTAAGTGATACAAACTGACATACATCACAATCTGACATGACAATGTTCACACTGGTGCAGGTTTCATCCCTGCTGTCATTTGTTCCACACATATTACAAAGAAGATGAAAAAGACAAATCAGGAAAAAACAGACTTATTAAAAATGATGATGGCTTTCCGTTTCCCAGCGGTAAATATGTGATTCTGGATCCACAGAACATGAAAGTCCTTATAAAAACTCAGATTTTTATCTGTGTCCTCCCCTGTAGAACACGTCCCAGATCTTCCCTCCCACTAGTGGCGGAGCTGAGAGAATGTGTGAGGATCTGGAACTTCCTCTGTTAGGAAAGGTACCTCTAGACCCGAGGATAGCGCGGAGCTGTGACGAGGGCAGGTCCTTCCTCAACGAGGTACCAGACTCCCCTGCTGCCGAAGTCTATCTGAAGATTGTGCAGAGTAAGTGAGGGAGAACACACACACACACTCACACACACACACACACACACACACCTCCGGTCTGCTTTACCTTTAAAAAAGAGGACTTAAATGTGTTGAGGGTTACAGATGATATATATATATATATATATATAAAACTAAAACTATGTTTTCATTTATATATATTAAAGCTTGTCCTTATAAAGCAGACTCTCAAGAATCTTTAACAACAGAGGCGTTCGTACTTTCCTCCACTAGGTATTCAGGACTACTGTTCCAACCTTGAGATGGCGGAGCAGAGCACCACCTCAACTCACTCTGACGGCAGCCATGTTGGACCAGAACACTGAGAGAGGTCACCTGTGCAGAGTGCCATAGGAATGAAGAAGGAAAACAAACGGAATCAGTGAAATCAACATTCACAAAGAAACCTGCAAGGGCGAACATTTAGAAAGTAACACCATGTTTTTGGAGGAGTGGTCTCATCCAGAGAGACGCTGGGGGGAAACTTAACCGTCAGTGTTTGCAGTCTGCACTGTGTAGATAAAACGTTTGAAGTCTGAGCTGAGTTAAATAAACATTCTATCCATGAGGGGTAAGTTATATCATTTTATATTGAGCAATTAGATGTCTTTGTTTACCTTTATGTCTACAAATCTCCTAAATAGACCAAAACCAAGTATGTTTTCATCATTACACGTGTTCAGCGTGCTTCTAAGTTCACACTCAGGATTATATTTATAAACATGTCATGAATACAACACACACACATTCTCTGATAAAACATCTGTTTCCGTTTTTTTTTTTACATAATTGTAATCATTCCGCGTGAGATTTTTGTGGAGACATGTGAATGTAAAAATGTGAATTCTGTACAAATGGGGTTTTCCTTTTTTTTCACTGACCAGATGAAAAGTTCAGACGTGGTTTTAATTTGAGTGACTTCATTTATAAATCAGTAATAACCTGATGTGGTTGATTCTCCATTGTCAGTTATGGAAAAAGTCATATCTTTGAACAAATAATTGTTTGGTTGTTTATTTATTTGATGTTGGCTGTGTTCCACTGAAAGGCTCTTGTTGTGAAGTGTCGAGGATTCAGTGATCCAGATGTTCACACAAAAGGGTCAAAAAGAAAACACCTCCACGCCACTGTCACTAAAGCTGATCAAAATGGAAATTAAAATAGTTCAGACGTGCTTCAAGGAAGGCAGCAACATTTGGCCACCAAAATCCCCAGATCTCTCCAAGCATCTGGAGTAACAAGTCCAATCCAAGGAGGTAAAACGTTTCTCCATAATACGGACTTCAACGCCGTCCTCACTGCAAAACAGCTCTCTCACTTCAGACCTCCACGAGGATCTCGCCATGAGGAGAAAATTCTGTTGCGAAAATTGTTACTCAGATCTGGCCCATGCCAAAAAAAAGTACCACCACTTCATTCCGGGGCCTTTCTACCATAATCTACGTTTAAATAGTTATCAACACTTCCTCTACCCACCATTGAGCCCAACACAACATTTCATCAAAATCCCTTCAAGTTTCAAAGGATTTTCAAACTAAAGCGGTGCATTGTACTGTTACTTTTTTACAAAAGTTTGTTAAAATCTGATGGCCGTGGCCCAAAGTAAGAGTCAGTATCAGTAAATCCAGGCCCGGTCAACAATTACAATCAAAGTCCAGGTGTTGGGGACCATGCAGGTTTTTACAGACATCCAGAAAATAGCCAGTGGCAACAAAAATCTCGTTACTGTCTTAATAGTACCTAAACCCAAAAAAAACTAACCATCGCACAGTCAAAGTTTCCGTACTTGCATCTATTGGATATCATTTAAAATCATATTTTAATAGTGTATGTATTCAAATTTCTTGGAATCAATGTAAATCAGTTAATTGTAAAAAAAAAAAAAAAAATTCAATCTAATCAGTTGAAAAAAAAATAATGAAAAAGGATTTTCAGGAAATGACATTACTTTGAAGGAGAAATTATTTCAACACACATAAAGTGAAATTAGAACTATTACACGCAAATCATTTTTACTTGTCTCATTCATGTTTTAATGCCAAATGTGTATGACATTAAATTGAATTATAATTATAAAAAAAAACATTTTAATTACATTAATTACATTAAATTAAATGTATGGACATTTTACATGCCACCAAAAAAAACAACTGTAAATATTAAGCTTTAATATTTTTTTGAATGTAGTATACAATATATTATATATGTAAGAAGTGGACCCAATGAAAGTTTTGTCTAGATCCGGTTCTGCTAGCAACGCCATACCTTATTAAATAGAACTAAAATGCAGATATATTGTCCTCTCGTCATCGCTCCCTCTTATAACAAGTATTCAGCCAGTGTTATGCCGCCATCTAATGGTTGCACTTATGTACTGCAGGTCAGTGACACAAACCGTAAAAGAGAAGCTTCTTTATAAATGAAAGTGATAGTGAAAACATGAAGGGGAATTCACTCGCTCACTATGATTCAGGGTTCTTCTATGATTACTGGATGTCCAAACAACAGCAGCAGGCGCTGAAGCACAATGCCCCGTTTTGAATATAGATGAAGAAGCAGAGCTTGCTGTTGCTACCAGGACTCTAGAGTTGTTTGTTGACAACTTGGCTGAGCTTCAGACCTCCAACCTCCAAACTTGAAGGTACCACCGACTCCACAAGAGGCCCTCCTCTGTCTTCATGCGACAGCTTGGTGAAAGGTGGATTCATGGAAAAGCAATGCATTGTCCCCGGAGCTGAAGGAGATGCCTCACCTGTCGCTGCAGCAGACACAGGCAGCGGGTCGAAGGTGGATCTGGAGGACTTTGGGGGAGCTGGCCGGGCAGCAGAAGACCTCCTGGCTTTGACTGGACCACCTCCACGTGGCTCCTCAGATGTTCCAACGGACATTTCCTGTGTATCTTCATCCTCTGCTCAGGATACGCAAGCGAATGCACTATTCAACTCATTTTATTCAAACAGAAGTCACAGCAATGTCCTCGACGAGGTGGAGAACGTGTCCAGGTCTGATTACTGTCCAAAAGCATGGAGAAACGACGGCACAGCAGAGGAGAGGTTGGATTCCCTCAGTGGTGAGTTTTTACTGTCAGTGATCATCTCCTGTCTGCTTTCACTTCCTCTGCACCTCTTTGACTCTGACACTTCATGTCTACACCATTTATCGGGGTTTATGGGAATACCGCCACAGCCTTCGTCATAATAAACACATACTAAACACATACTAAACACATAATAAACACATAATAAGCACCCAAAAAAATGAAAAGGAAAGTTCATGTTGCGCCTTCGTGAATGTCCGCTCAACACTTTAGGTTTCATTCTGACTTTTACACAGTCACACAAAAACAATCTGAAAACGAATGAGCTATAACTAAAAGTGTTGCTATAACGAACTGTACATAAAGTATTAATTACAAATACTCAATGCAAGAAGGTATAGTGTTTTATATATCTTTAGAATATTTTTTTGCCCATACATGCATAAATAGAAATGCCAGGACTTAATTGATGCGTTTTTGAACAATTTTCTGTAGTAATAATCATAATTACAATAATTACAATTATATAAATATATATTTTTAACCATTGTTTAGATGGTCTGGTTTTTTAGGATACTCTCAAAATAGTGTAAAAACGCTGAGAGGCACCTTCCTCGTACATTATTTTGTGTCATGCCAATACTCCAAACCTCCCCTTTATATCGAACAGGAACATTTTCATATAAATGTGAGGAGCTGAAAGCCTGACTCTTTCTACAGCTTCCACTTTATATTCTGTCAATCAAACCCTTCCTGTAAGCTGCGCTTCCCCGTAGTTTAATTTACTAATTATTGAAAGGTTGTATTTTATGTATTTATTCAAAGGCATTGTATTCAATAATTGTTGTTTTGTAAAGCCGATAACTGAGAGGGTTCCAGCAATGGAGAGTGACGGATATGGATGATGACGAAGATGATACCGATGGACTGATGGATGGATGGATAGACTGATGGATGGATTGACTGATGGATGGATGGATGGATGATTGGATGGATGGATGGATGGATGGATGGATTGATGGACGAATGGATGGATGGACTGATGGATGGATGAATGGATGGATAGACTGATGAATGGATGGATTGACTGATGGATTGATGATAGACTGATGGATGGATGGATGGATGTGATGGATGGATGGATGTGATGGATGGATAGACTGACGAATGGATGGATTGACTGATGGATGGATGGATGGATGGACTGATGGATGATTGGATGGATGGATGGATGAATGGACTGATGGATGGATGGACTGATGGATGGATGAATGGATGGATAGACTGATGAATGGATGGATTGACTGATGGATGGATGGATAGACTGATGGATGGATGGATGGATGGATGGATGTGATGGATGGATAGACTGATGAATGGATGGATGGATGGACTGATGGATGATTGGATGGATGGATGGATGAATGGACTGATGGATGGATGGATAGATGGACTGATGGATGGATGGATGGATGATGGATGGATGGATTGACTGATGGATGGATGGATTGATGGATGGACGGATGAATGGTTGGATGGACTGATGGATGGTTGGATGGACTGATGGATGGATGGATGGACTGATGGATGGACTGATGGATGGACTGATGGATGGACTGATGGATGGTTGGATGTGTCTGACTGTGGAGTTTGTCTTGTTATGCTGTAGGTGCTGAGCTGCAGGATGGGGATCAGGTCTTCTATTTCTGGTCCGACTTGGAAGACGCACAAGGTAAGTAATATTTGAGTGAAGGAATTCTCCAGGAATGTTCTGCATGAATGAGGGAGGGGTACCAGCAACACTGAGTGTATGGGGGGGAAGATCCCAGATATCTGTTTAGAGTTTTGGATTTTGATGTTGTTGTGATCCTGAACCTCTATTTTATTAGTTTTTTTAATACACTTATATTTTTTAATCTAGTCTTTTTATTACATCCATTGTGAATTTTGTCTACTTGCTGTTCTTGAATCTTACTTTAAGAACATAAAAATCAAATCAAATAAAAAGTGGTAACTCCCCCACTTATCTCAAAGCGAACTTTGCCAAATGTTTTGTCTGATAATGCTCTTCTTTTACGTTTCAGTTGAGATGTACGAATGCCTGAATGAAGATAACCCGTGTAAGATTGAGGGTAATTTGAAACCAAGACTCTGCTGACAGACGTATCATTTAGAATATCCTGTAAGCCATCATATACAAGTATGAACAGAGAGATCAGTGTGTTTTCTAATACCCTCTATCATCGTCTAACCACGACACAGACGTACTTTTGGGCGATCCCTTGTTGAATGGTCCGGATGAACTCCAGAGCGGCGGTAAGGATCAGCCTCACAAACACCGTCATGGAAAAATAGAGATGGACACAGGTGTTCCTCTGTTAAACAGTCAGCAGTCCATCAGTCACATGACTGACTAGGGTATCGTAATGCACATTTTTTCTGCCGATATGTTTGTAAATGAAGTTATGTATACCGTCACATTCCAATAAGTTAAAGGAATATAATACTTTCTTGCATGTTTGTGATTTAAAATATGCCAAATTACATAAAAGCAATTTTTGATGGATATATTTTGATTTCTTTTTATTATTTTGGCACGATTGAAGTTGTGAAGTATTCCTTTAGTCAATCAAAGGTCTCAGGTGAGTTGTCTTAGGTCAGGTGACTGATTATTACTACTATCCCTAAAGTCAGTAGTCATTTCAGAAGAAGAGCCTTTAAGTACGTTTCTCCCTCTAGCTGGATTCAACTGCAAAATGGGGTGAATTTTAGAGAGCAGGATAAAAGGTTACGGATAATGAATGAAGGATTTGTCTCAGTGGATGCATTTAATGATTTTATAAAAACATTTTGAGTCTCTATTTCTTATTGTAACTGAACCTGTTTATAATATGACCCAGTGAGAGCAAGTGTATGCAAAGGGTAAGGGGCCAAGAACGGAGCCCTGGGGGACACCACAGGTCAAAGGGGCCACTGGGTGGAATATGACAGTGAAAGTCATATTCGATAAGGAGTTATTTTGTAAGATTTAAGCACTTGAGGACCTACAAACAGAATTACGTAACATAATATATGCTTTTTTATTAACAGTTTCAAAACATGCTTGACCGTATGATTAATCAAAGAATGAAAATAAATATAAAGAAATCATTTCCCCACAGTTGTATTTAATCTTAGAGAGCACAATAAAGGGTTAAAACCATCTCCTATCGTACAGCACCATCTTAAACCCTTATGTTGACAAATACAGATGATTAGTTTTGATGGTGTATGTTTTTTTCATGGACAGAGTTGTTTGTGCATGAATAATTAACATTTTGACCAAAGAATGTGACCCTCATAACCTCCGTACTTAGAAAAACAGGAAAAGAGAAGGAGCCGCCTTAACTTCCCCAAAAAGAACACAACAAACTTTACTTTCTGGCACATCAAGACGTGGCTAGCCTTTACTTTTCCTGTTTTGATTCATCAAAATGTTTGGAGCGTGTGTAACTTCCATGACACTTTCTCTCTTACGCTCTTCAGCTGATGTTTCTTTGCTAGAAGAAATGCCCAGACCTTCGAGACGCCAGAGGCACAAGCTGAGAGGCAGGACAAACACCGAGGGAAAAAGAGCTCTGAAAAGTAAAATTTGAAAATGATCCATTAAATATTTTTGGAGTCATGTCCGGAAAACAATGTTTTTCATATTTAAAAAAACAGCTCCCCCTAGTGAGTGAAATATGAACTACTAGAGTAAAATCAGACATTTACTAGATCATATGCAACTAGTTTGGCCTAAATCTGACCAATGGTTGAGAAGTTAGGGCTCAAACAAGTGTCGAAATATACAATGGAATCTTCCATAAAACACTCCAGTTCTTCCTCACACTAAGGTCTATGAAGGTCTAAAATTTAAAAAGCATCCATGATATAGTTTTTGAGTTATCGTGTAAACATGAAGGATCTGCGGTGATGATGATTCCATAATATCCCTGACTTTTGGGGGAATTATATTAATATATAATTTTATATAAATATATAATTATGTATATAAGTAACTCAGTTGTTTCAGTGCTATGTTGACCCCACGTTCAATCCGTTTTACCTGGTTTTTTTTTAAGTTTACACATTTTTATTTCGGTTCGGTTCTTTGATTCTTGCAGAACGATCAAAAACTAAAGCGGCGCCTCAACCATCGGTCACCGTCGGTAAGTTTCCACTTCTCCTGATGTCAATGAATTCTAAGAGCAGAGAGAAACACCCTAATGTCATTTTAACTAAAGAGAAAATAAAGAATGAATTTTCCAGTTAGTTTTAGGATCTTAGACGGTTTAATGTGAGACACACATGAAAATATAAGAAAACAAGGGGGGTCCTATACTTTTTCACAGCACTCTTTTAACACCAGTGCAACCAGTCCTCTTCGTTTGACCAGTATAGATTCACATTCAAATCTTTATGTCTCCAGATATGAAAGTCCTGAAGTACCGGAAGTCCTTTGAAAATAAAAAAAAATCTTTTGCGCACAAGGTCATTCATATAATGGGGTGAGCAGGGCTTACGTAAATGCCATAACATTAGTTTAAGGAACACAAAGCAGAGAGGACTGAGCTTACGTTCATTTCATCAAGTCAGAACACATACACATCGCCGACAAACATTACTTCCGCGGTAATCCTTCAAAATAAGAGTACTTAAAGTACACTAAGAAGCAATGGGAAACATAGGCATGTGCTTCCGCCATAAACAGAAGATAAAGGTTTCAGAATCATGTTCTAACAGCTTTTGCTCGTAGCTATGGGATCGTCATCAGCAGTAATCATTTATTGCGCATACTGAAAGACAACAGGCAGCAGCTACAAGCTAGTGTTTTTTTTTGCTTTTGCAATGCTGAATTTATCTTGTGCGCAGAAAAGATCAAAGAATAAATTCTCGGGGGACTTCAGGGGCTCCATATGAACGTCTACGACTCTGACACTTAAATCCGTTGCTATGTCATTGAAAACTATCGGCTTCTTCTTCTTGCTCAACCTTCTGTTCTGTTCAACCAAGGTTCACAAAATGTGAGGTCAGGGAACGATACGTCTTTAGTAATTGCTTGTTCTTAAGGCGCTGACACAGGATCAGATTCCAGCCTGGTAGATGTGGTGGGACTGTCTATCAACCCATCCACGATCCTTCCTCTCCACAACTCCATCATCACCATCCCAGAAACCCCTGGGAATGAGGCTCTGGAGCTCTCTCCACCAGTGATCAGCTTTCCACTCGTCACTGCAGGCGTTACACCTACTTACATATTAGGTGAGTTAAATACCCATATACACAGTTACTGCATTCATGTATTCAACACGTACTCCACAGTAGTAGTACTGTCAAACATCTCATCTGTGAAGATTATGGTCCTGAACTTTTCTTGTTGATGCAGGTTTGAATTGAACATAAGCTGCAGATCTTTAATCAACCACAGGGTGGTGCTGAATCTTCCGTTTGAATGCAAGAATCTTCGAAAACTTAAACTTGTACTAATAATAATAATAATACATTTAATTTATAATGCACTGTGTGTTCATTTTTAACTGTTAAATATAAAAGTCTCTATAAAAAACAAGATAAATACGTAGGTATGCCACGGAGAACGGCTTCTCCTCGTTTGCTCAACCTTCGGTTTGATACATAAAATGGTGTGGTCAGCAAAACAAGGACAATTTGTTAAAATGCTTGTTTTTTAAGGCCCTGAAACAGGATCAGACTCCACCCTGGTAGAGGTGGTGGGAATGTCTATCACCCCACCCACGATCCTTCTTCTCCATAACTCCATCATCACCATCCAGGACACCTCTGGGAATCAGGCTCTGGAGCTCTCTCCACCAGTGATCAGCTTTCCACTCGTCACTGCAGGCGCTACACCTACTTACATATTAGGTGAGTTAAATACTGCATTCATGTGTTCAACACGTACTCCACAGTAGTAGTACTGTCAAACATGTCATCTGTGAAGATTATGGTCTTGACCTTTTCTTGTTGATGCAGGTTTGAATTGAACATAAGCTGCAGATCTTTAATCGACCACAGGGTGGTGCTGAATCTTCCGTTTGAATGCAAGAATCATTGAAAATGGAAACTTTTACTGTATATTCATCTTTTTCGTTCCCCTTGTATATAATCTAGACGCTTGCCTTTAATTCTGCACCCATTTTGTCAGTCTGGAATTACATATCCAGAGGAACGCCGACACGCCGTGAATCAGTCCATGATCCTCATCTGTTCAAAGCTGCCACCTCAAGACTTCTGAAACATCCAACATCCAACATCTGTATTCAATTCTTCTCATATACTTTGTCTTTGCTGGTGTATAAAATATTTGATAGACACTGTTCTATACCCCTCCCCCCTATGCATGCATGTATTTTGCACGTATACCACATCATAATTACAAACTCTAATCTCTCTTTCTAATACAGTTCCTGCTGTGTCAGAACCCTTCACAAGCCAAGTGTCGCCTCCCTCCCCAGGTGATTTTTTTTTCTTTGCAATATTTTGTGATTTTTTGTTTTGTTTTTGCCACTGATACAAATCAACTAAGGAATGTTAATGCATTTTTCAGTCTGGATATATATTTTTCAGTCTATATCCAGTCTATATATATGTGTATATATATAATATTTATATATATATATATATATATATACGTATATATGTCATATTCATATATATATATATATATATACACACATATATATGTATATATATACCGTTGCATGCAAATACTTTAAATTTTTCCTCTTGTCTCTGTAGTGGACAGTGCCTTCGCTCCAGTCCAAACATCTTCACTTACACAAGGACTCGGGTCAGAACCTCCAAACGAAGACAGTAACCCCCTTTACAACTCCCCCCTCCCTCCCCCACCTAACACGGGTGAGCATCAGTATGAATCTATTCTTTCTGCCATGTTACAAACACGACACATTTCATGTAAGAAACCCTTTTCCGCTCTCCTTGACGTTCCTCGTATGTTACCGTATGCGTTCTCTCAGTTTCTCCCTCCTGAGTTGTTTTTTCTGTTGTCTGTATCTTCCAGATGTTGTGAAGGACTACATACGGGAGGCTAAGGCCAACATGAGTCAAATCTGCCAAGATATGGATGCAGGGCTGAACCTCAACTCTCATTATGTGGATGTGCGAGTGAACCACGGACAGATCCTTCACTGTGGAAGAACCACAGTCAGATCCAGGGATAAAGAACCCGGGCCTTCGTTTGTCATGGGAGATACTGATCGACAAAAAAACATGTTGGGTCGGAGTCAGGTGAGACTTTTATCGTCACCCGAAACGTCAGGGATATCCGCCGCGTCGCAGATTTGGTCGTTTAATATATAGATAACTGAAGAAGTGTTTCATGGATCATTGTGAAATTTTAAACCCGCTTAGACCTTAGTGCTATGCAGAACTGGATTCTGGGAAAGATTAGTTGTATATTTCCTACACTAGGGGGAGTTTTATGTCCAAACGTTTTCATGAAATAATTTCTCAACCATTGGTCCAATTTAGTCCAAATTATTTTCAAATGCATGGACTGAAGGAGATCTATCTTGTGCGTATAGTATTTTACTCCAATAGTTCATATTTTACCCCCTAGGGGGAGTTTTTTTAGGAAAAACACTGTTTTTCCAACATATCTCTCTAACCGTGGTACCGATTTAATCCAAATTTAATTCCGAGGATTCGTCATGAGGAGGTCTTTCGCACATTTTACTCTAATGGTTCATATTTTACTCACTAGAGGGAGCTTCTTTCATGAAAAACACAGTTTCGGACGTAACTTCGCAAACCGTTTGAGGAGTTCAATCAGGGGGTTTCTTGTGCAACACAGGGGACGGGGGGCTTTTGGGGGTTAAACCTTTGCTTTCAGGAACAACAGCCTAGTTGAAAAGAAAAAGAGGTATCACCTACTGATATGCTTTTTGATCAGAGCAATATTATAATATTACAACCGTGAAACACGACATTTTGATTTGTTTACATGACTTGTAAAAAAAATCCTTGACATGTGCCCTTAATATTTGTCACTGTCCACTCAGATCTTTGAAGACTCAAATGGAGACAAACCCAAACGACACATGTTGCTGCTTGGAAAAGCTGGCATGGGAAAAACCACCCTCATCAAGAAGTTGTGCCAGGACTGGTCCAGAGACGGCCTCCCACAGTTTGACTTTGTTTTCTTATTAGATGGCAAAGCTCTCACTTTAACAAAGCCCGCCTTTAGCCTTCAGACACTTCTACTGAACCACTCCTCCTTCGCCGTTCCCTTCTCCGACCCAGGGGAGGTGTACACTCGGATATCCGTCGCCCCGGAGAGCGTGCTCCTTATTTTTGACGGGTTTGATCGGCTACGTGACTATGAAGCTCTCTTTCAGATTCAAGAAAAAGACTTGATAGCATCGTTGCAGAGAGACAGTAAAGCACAGAGATACACGGTTAGACAGTTATACTCTGCCATCCTTCAGAGGGACCTCCTTCCCGGCTGCACTCTCCTCCTCTCTAGCCGACCAAGAGGCACCGCCAGCCAGCTCCTCCGCCTGGCAGACGGGTGTTTGGAGTTGTGTGGCTTCACTCACGCAGATACAGAAACATACGTGTCCCAGTATTTCACTGATCCCACACTCAGAGCATCTGCTTTGACCTGCCTAAAAGGAAACAGCTACCTTCAGATCCTCTGCTGGAATCCGGGACTTTGTCGATTAGTCTGCATGGTTTTGGAACAGTCCCAAAACCGAGAAGTCGTACCGAGAACTTTAACTGGACTCTGCCACCAAGTTCTTCAACTAATAATGGAAAAGGACAGAAACAGCTGGGAATCACCGGCTGAACCTCTAACAGACGTATCGGTTCAATCGGCCAAAGGACCCCAGACAAGGTCCAGAGCACAGGTCCACACCCAAAGAGCAAGACGGGGTAAAAAGCGGCACAAAAAGGAGGAGGCAGTGGACGGACAGGATAGTATATATCTTGGCGTGGAGCTGATATCCCAGCTGAGCTATTTGGCTTGGAAGGGGATGAGAACAAACTCCTCCATCCTCCAAAAACAACGGACCATACCTCCAAAACTCAAGGCATTCGGCCTCAAGACAGGGCTCCTCTGCTCTTATCACCTGAGGACAAGGAATGTCGTCTCAGGCAGTGAGAGACATGGAGGAGGGAGAGAGAGAAGGGGAAAGAAAAGAAAAAATGTAAAAAGGCAGCGTCCAGGCCAGAACGCTGATCCCGGCGATGACCACAACCTGCTGTGGGCCGACCCCTTCCTTCAGAGTTACCTTGCGGCGGTCCATTCGTGTCTATCGAGGTAAGAGTCCCTAGAGAAGAAAACTGTCTTCTGTTTTCCATTAAGTGCAATAAGTAGTTGATTAATAGAGAGAATTGATAAAGAGTTGAAATTACTCCTAATACTCCTAGTTTCTATTCTCCTTCGGTCAAAGCTCTCCCGTCTGTGGTTCCTCCTAACTTGTTCTCAATTTCTCAGGACCGTTCAGGACCGTTCCTTCATCGGGACCTTTCCTCTCCAGTCAGGCCCGACACAGCATCGGTACGCACAGAGGGAGGAGTTTGAGCTCGCTCCGAGATTTGCGGTCGGGCTGCCTTTCCAAAACAGGACAGAGCTGAGGAGGCTTTGTTCACACACAGACCCTGAGTTGAGAGCTATACTGGCCCACAAGAAGGACTTGGTGGTGACACTCCTTGAGGGGCTTTCTTACGGTAACCTGAGCCCCACCCAGGTCCTGGAGGTTTGTCACTACATTTATGAGGCGAGCTCAACGCATTGTGACGTCAAAGCCAGTGGCAGCACGCAACTGTTCGCTCACCTGATGGGGAAGTTTCCAGAAGTCCTGACATTTCATGGGGTACCGCTCAACCCATCAGATGTCTTTGCTTTGCAGAATTTTCTCGCAATGGGTCAAACTGAGGGTCGAAGCTTTTGTTTGGATCTGGAAGATACCGGGATACAGATCTCTGGGCTTAAAGCTCTGCTGGGGCACGACAACATCCGGACCTACAGGTACAGATTACAGACTCACAGAATCTGCTCGTTTTTTTAAACCTTTCCAAACCCAGAAACATAACAAGTGTTGTTTACTGATTTAATAAAAAAAATAAAACTGTCTGTGTTTTTGCAGTAAAGTCACAGTCTTAAGGTTAACTTGCCTTTAACTTCTGGTAGTAAACATATTACTTACAGATCAAGGATGACTAAAGAGGCATAAACTGTTGCCCCTGGCAGCAAGGATATATCCCTAAAAAAAGCCCCAAATCCCCTGCATTTTTCAAGCAATCCCCCCTGGGTAAACTCCTCAAATTAAATGCGAGGCTATATCAGAAAAACTGCGTTTTCGTAAAAAAAAAAAAAAAAAGTTTCCCCTACTTAGTAAAATAGGAACTATTAGAGTACAATATTATATATACAAAAAAATCTCTCTGAGTGGATTCATTGCACCAAATTCGGACTACATAGAACCAACGGTTAAGATGTTCTGTCTAAAAACTGTGTTTCTCGTAAAAGAAAGCGCCCCCTAGTGAGTTAAATGTGAACTATTACAATAAAACACAACATATTAAAGAGAGATCTCCTAGAGTGGATTCATAAGAACCAAATTGGGACTTATGACCCGGACACTTTTGGAGATAAAGCACCCTCTAGCGGTTGAAATATGCAACTGATCTATCCCGAAATCAGTCCAGTTCTTCCTCACACTAGTCACGAACATAATCTAGGTGATCGTTTTTGAGTTAATACGCCAACACGAAGGATCTGCGGCGGCAGTCGCGGCGATTCCATGATATCACCGACTTTTCAGGGATATAATTAATGACATTAATTCATAATGGACAACAAAAACTTTCCCAACTCATAACATCTGATACAAACCTTTGCTCCTACTGTGTGTAAGTCAATCCTGGATATTAGTTTGACATTAGCGGAACTTTCTTGTTCCCAAACCTCAGAAGATGGTGTTTGTTTTGTCCACGTCCTAAAATCTATAAAACCTGCAACATTGAAATAGAGAAAACGACACAGCAAAACATCACCAAAGAAAAGTTTCAATGACCAAACTTTAAATTGTCATTATTTGCTCAGAGAGAACTCTGCATTTTGTCTCGCAGGGCTTGCATCGCTGACGTCATCGCCTTGTGGGAGCAGCTGGAGCAGAGCGGTGAAGAAGAGCTGGGCAAAGCGGCGGTGTCCAAATTCAAGATCCACCCGCTGAATGTGACGCGGGTGAGTCAGATAGAGCACCTGGCAAAGCTGGTGAACTTACACGTGCATAAGAGGATTTCAGAGAGGTAACCACACACACACACACACACACACACACACACACAGATATACTCACTTAAAAGTTTCTGAAGGATGTGCTTTATTTTTCCCATCCAGCCAATCCGATTCAATCTTGGCAGAGGGCGTGCCGGCTGTCAGAGACCTACACAAGCTGGAGTTTGAGTGAGTAGCTCTGACATCATTTATGATGATGCTGATCTTGATGATGACATCATGACTTCCCTCCAGGCTCGGTCCAAAGAACAGTCCTCTGGCTCTTCCAAAGCTATGGGAGCTCCTTCCAGGTCTACATAACCTGAAGCACTTAGAGTAAGTAAGCTCTCATCCACCTTTCTGTTTCTACTCTGGGTTCGACGTCTCTGACAGCAGATCTGTCTCTTTCCTCCTTCAGCCTAGAAAAAAGTCAGATAGGGGACAGAGGAGCAGAGAAACTGGCAAACGCTCTCGCATCACTCGTTTTCCTAGAGGTTCTCAAGTGAGTGTAACGTGTTCCTCTCCAGCCGAATCTCCGCTAACAAAAATAAATCACATCATCTGGTTCTGAAGAGGTGGCAAAACTAACCGTATCATTTAGTCAACTTTACGTAGATACTTGTGTAAGAAAACATTGATTGATGACGCGCATTCAAGGGTTTGGGCTGGAAATAAGCCGTTATATTTGTGCCACAATCCTGATTTGGGAGTTGCTCATTTCACCGGTACAACTATTGTCTCCATATGGAACTTCTCAAGTGGATTCATATTCACCAAGTTCGTTCTGAATCCGACCAAGGGTTAGGAAATTATGTTCGAAAAAGTGTTTTTCATGAAAGAAAACTGCCCCTAGTGGATAAAATATGAACCATTAGAGTAAAATGTGATATATACAAGATAGATTTCCTCTATTCGAGTAGTTTGGACTACATCGGACCGATGGTTGTGAAATGATAGTGCAAAAAAAAAAAAAGAAACAGTGCTCCGCCTAGTGTCGGATATAGGCAACTGACTTTCCCAAAATAAATCCACTTCCTCCTCGCACTAAGGTCTATGTGGGCAAACACGACCCATGAGGTAGACGCTGACTCATCGCCTTAACATGACCAATCTGCACCGGGGCCATTAATAAAAAGTGGGCATTGAAGAATATTTCTGCCTTCTCTTTTTGAACCAAACTATGAAAAACTTCATTATTACTTCCTCCAGTAGACATATTACTGTATATCCGGTATATTCTGCCAACATTGTAGACCTCTAAATCCTCTAAACAGATGAAGTGTATATTAGATGCACTTTTCATCCTGTGTTTCCATCATGGTCGTGTCCTTCTTGTCAAAATCATTCTTGAGAATCAGGAAAGCAAAAAGTAAAGAGTCGGTTTTGAAAAAGCCGAGAGTACAGATATTTGCTTAGGATGTCCACTAAAGTGTAGTAAGGAAGTATTTGAACTTTCTTACTTCCCAGCATGACTGCTTTCTAACAGGAAGATCTTTATGTACAGTGTGTGTTTGTTGAACCAGGTGTCTGCTCTCTAGTCTCTCACAGAACTGTATTGGAGATTATGGGGTGAATAAACTGGCAGCCGCACTGAGAGACCTGCCCAACCTGCATCGTTTAAGGTATACATTGCACACATACACACACACACACACACACACACACTCATACTAAAACACATAGACACATACACGCACTCATACACACATATACACACATACACACACACTCATACTAAAACACATAGACACACACACACGCAGTCATACACACACTTGGAAACACCCAAATACATACACACAAACACACTCATACATAAACACACACACGAACACACACTCATACTAAAAACACATAGACACACACACGCACTCATACATACATATACACACACACATACACACGCACACTCATACACATAGACACACACACACACTCTTACAACACCCACACATACATACACACACACTCATACACACACTCATACAACACACTCACAAGTACACGCGCACACTCATACACACACCCACTCATACAACACACACTCATACAACCCACAAATACATACACACACACACACACACACACTCATACACTAACACACATACACACATACACACACACACACATGAAGTTACTACCTTGGATGAGATGTTCCAGATGTCCTACCCCCTCATCATCCCCAGTTAAACATTTGATTTAAACCAAACAGAAGAAGTTTGAGTGAGAAAATGATCATCTTTGTTTCTTTCCTCAGTCTTTACAGTAACCTGATTTCTGATAAGGGAGCAGAGAGTTTAGCAGCTGTCCTGCCACACATGCTTTCCCTCACCGCACTGGAGTAAGACCACAAGACTATACAGCTTTTTCGTCACAATGAACAGGTACAGTATTCCACCGTGAAGAGACATCTAAAGCTGTGGTTCTGTTTGACAGCCTGGAGTTTAACAAGCTGACGGCCGTCGGCGCTCGGCGTCTAGGAGATAGTCTGAGACACTGCAAAAAAATGAAGACCCTGAGGTGAGAAGAACATTGTTTTTGTTTATGAAGCACTTTGCCTCCGCATCGTGTCACAGCTCCAATCTCGTTTCCTCTTCTCGTCTCATGACAGGATGTGGAACCAGTCCATTCCATACGGAGCGTTTGAGAGACTTCAGCAGCAGGACAGCCGCATCTTCAGTCACTAAACAAAACGGCGACGCTGTTATGTCTGCGGCGGCAAGCTGCTAAAAGAAGATAAAGACGAGAACTCAACTTTTCAGATGTCAACAAAAAGACCACTAAGGGCTTCCAGGAGGTAAATCCTCAGAATCACAGGGTCATGCGTGAGGATGGGTGTGTGGTTCCACATGGTATGAACCCCAGAAGATAATTCCCTCACAGCCAGCAGGTTCTGGGTTCAAATCCTGACCCCTCGGCCTCTCTGAGTGATGTTTACGGGTTCCCCCCATGTTTGAACGGGTTCCCCCCTGTTGTTCGGGAGAACTCCCACAGTCCAGAAACTACAAGCAATATAGGAGAAGTGGTGATTCTAAGTAACCTGCAGATGTGAGCGGGAATATTTATATTATATTTATATTATATCCCGGCTGTAACATGTTGTTTGCCCAGTGTTAGCCGGGATAGGTTCCATCCCTCATGACTCTACAAAGATAAGCACTTAGGCAAAACGGATGGATGTATTGATTATGACATTTCTCATGATGACAGCTTTTCTTTCATGTTTTGCGCCATTTTATGGTCAACTGTTATTTCTCATGAAATTATAGTAAATTATAGATTGCTTAACAATCGCCTGGCTGTGAAGTAAATATTTAATGTTCTCAACAGTTTCCTGTTCACTTTTTATAAATTTTTTAAGTTATTTCACATTTTAATTAATATTGAGTGATTGGTTGATTAAAAGCTATTTTTTTACAACATCACCTCTGTCAGTTATTTCTTTCATTTATCATTCTGTCAAAGAGTACTGAACCCAAAAACATGTAGGGTCAGGGTCAGGGTTCACACCAGCGAGACCTTTGGACCCAGATTATTAATCTCGGGGCTTTATTGCCTCTAACATTGTTGTGTTAATCTCCATCCAACAGAAAAGGTTTGGAAATTACTTTTTTTTTAACGGAAGGCCTGTTTTACTGGAGGATGTTGCAGTGTGGAGGAAAACCCTCCAGCGAGGATTTCAGATACAGATGTTTGGATTTTGACGATTATTTTTCTTATTTTTAAGAATTGGTCCTCCGATGTTCTGGAAAAAGATCAAATCACGCTACTTAGAGAAAAAATGCAACAAAAAGAAACATGAAAAGACTTTGGAGCTAACGAAACAAATTAAGAAAAAGAACCTATGAACTACCGCCAACACCTCCCGCATGTTTAGTTAACTAAATATGACGATTCATTCTGATTATCAGGCTAACTAGTTTACTGCATTTTTTTATTTCAAAACTATGCTTCGCTTCAATTGTGAAGCTTCCTTTTTTTTTGAATTTCATCTAGCAACTCATAAATGTTAAAACTCCAGTGTTTTATAGTGGTTTGTTGCTCATAGCAGCATTTTCTCGGTGTAGAAAGCCCTGGATTATACATACCTAATTTACTTACATTATTATATATATATATCTATATATATATATATATATATATATATACAGCTGGCATGAAGGCATGCTACCGATCTGTGGTCTATATGGTCTCTAGAGGGAAAACTGTAAACTGACAGAAGAAGAAAACATGGCCCTCTTTGATAAATAGAACCCTAATCAACCGTAGAAGAGACAGCAGTGTGGCATTCCTTCAAAGTTTATTAGATAAACATTGGAAAATAAAATTCTTTTCATAATACATTATAGCATATTCATATCTGCGAGGAAGTTCATGTGGAGGGAGGACACCAGCGCCGAGTAAGAGCGGTATGATGAATATGATGATGATGAAGCGCTTGTCTGCACAGACAGTCATCGTAGTAGTAACAAAAATGTTTCACAATAAGAGCCCGACGGATATAAGAAGGCAAAAAACTAATGATGATGATGATGAGGATATATCAGCCAATATTCCAAACATCACCGGGAATTTAATCTTTATAAAATACACCTGTCTCTGCCAAAAAAAAAGTTTTCCCATCCGCACCTACTGCACAGACACCACCATAAACTGTGAGAAGCTGATGTGAGGAGACAAAAAGTAATCAGTCTATTTATCAGTCGGGGTCCATTTATAATATTAACGAATAGTAGGATCCTGAGTTTTACTGTCATGTGATCTAAATGTCATTTCAGGTGACTTTCTATCCCGACAAAAACATTTCTATGAAAATAAACATGGTTGGACATCTTTTCCATCGCTCTCTTTTCCAGGTTTAATGAATACTGACATTTATATGGCTATATGTAATGAAACATTTGACCTGCGTGACCAATAACACTTGATTGTTTTTGTGTCTATGAGAAATGTTTTGGATGATTATTAAACACAAGTTTCCTGCTCTGGTCATTAGATACTCTTGTACGCCATGAGAAAAATATTGGCCCTGTATTGCTTTCCAAAATCAATGAATAGTTCATTGATTATTCACAGATAAGACATTATGTTCAATACTTCCAATGCTTAAATCAAGCAAATTATCCCTTTACAAACATATGTGACACGGTGGCGTTTTCTTCTTACATTCATTCATAACCCAACAGAATAATCAATCAATAAACCTGATTTTGCGGATGATCTCATTTGTTACACAACTGAAACATCCCATTGCTTGTATCCAGTTACTTATTGCTGCCAAGAAAACAAACATGCTACAGACTTGAAGAGACGTTTGAAACAGATGTGTGACCACTAAACCGACTTCTTTTTCTTCAAATGTATATTTGTAACGTTCTAAAAGTAAAAATTTACGCAATGAAGAGGACGAAAAAGTGAAACATCTGTAGCACTTCTGAGCTTCTCTTCCATGTGAGGTTCCACCCTTTGACGCAAATCATCATCGAGGATTTCTTTGAAACGTGCGGCCGGTTGCCGTGACAGCCGGCATTAGAAGTCTATTGCTGCTATCATTTATGGAAAATATTTCAATTTGCATATGATGTGATGTAGATTAACAGAATACACACTGATCCAGAGACACGTGATAAACGTACTGAGTGTCAAATGCGGTGCTCCTGATTCATTTTACATACTCAGACTCCTTGGTCTCGTAGTTTTGCGGCCTGTGTTCAGTGACAGCGTTCTTTCGAGCGTGCTTAAAGTCCTTAACTGTGCTCCTGAGAATGTATCGATCGCTGAGTCGACATTCATTCTTTTTACACCAGTCCTCCTGGGGGTCAGTCTGTATGCAGCAGACCTAGAATGGGCTCCTTTGCCCGTTTCGTCTTCATCGTCCTTCGCAAAGTCTTTCCCACTGTGACGAGCCAAATTCCCTGTCCACCAGCAGATGCTGCACCGGCTCGGTAACTGTTCCGTCGAAACGCAGTTGTCTTGAGTCATGCTCCTGTGTCATAAATATTTCATCCATACGGAACAGCCGGATCCTTCCCCTTGCAGAGAAACGCGCTTCCTTCGTATCTTTACTCAGTCCGGAGTGAGGGGATACAGATGAAAAGGTTAATGCTCATTAAATGGCGTCTGGCCAGAGTCATAGGCAGCTGTCAGACCTCCAGCTGATCTAGTGCAGCTTGTTCCGTCCACCAGGCTGTCGGTCATCCTGTGGCTGGCCGAGATGCCCAACATCTTCCCCAAGCCACCTAGGAATAACCTAGGCACAGATAATACACAAATGTTAGAGTAGATCATCAATAAAACTGCTTTTATTGCTGGCTAACTTGGCACTAATAGTGTAAAAGGGTGAGATTATTCCATCAAATTATGTTCATAACGTAAATAAATCATGTTGGATCCAAGTTTGACTCAGGTAGTAAAAATAAGCTTCAAACTCGGACCTATTCTCTTTAATTCTGGCCTGGAGACGGTCACCGATACATTCTTATCCTCTTATCCTCATTATAGTTTGGTATCACTCCTTTCTCCTGCTGCTGCATTTTGCAGTTTGTTAAGAAGTTTTAAGACGTGTGAACCTGCTACTCCTGTTATTGACCCTCACATCTGAACTCCTATCCCCTTGAAAAGAACTGAGATCACCGATCAAACAATCCAGTTTGTCACTTGGTCCAGGGCTAAGTCTTATGGTGATGGGGGCTATTTTATCTTTGGTCCCAGACTGAGGAATTATCGCCTTCCCCCCGCCATCCTTTTCTCACATACAACTGAGATGTTCAAGAGTCATCTTAAACACACATTTAACTAATAACTTATCTGGCAGGACACCAGTAAGACATCAGCAGAATCATCTCTTTTCCATCAGGTCACTGTTATAGGAACTTATAAACTACCAACAACTGAGATGAAGGCTTACTGTAAGTCTGCCCAGACTAGTTTCCCAGCATGAGTTTCCATAGTAACTGAGCTTAAACTATGTTGAGCATGTTTTATATAACAAAAATAATTGAAAAAAAGTGGATAAGCTGTCTTTAAGGAACAGGCCTCCTGTTAACTACTAGTATTATTATCATCGTTTTTTTCTAGTGTCTGTTTCCTTCTTTATTTTTGGTTCTTATTTTGTCTTTCATCAATGAACAATGATCTTTTGCAGATGAGGATCGCACTTTTCAATTTGTTGCATATATACAATGACAATAAAGATATTGAATTGAAATGATACACCGATCAGTCATAATATTAACAAACAGTTGTTCTGATGATGTTGCTGAACTAAGTTAGGAGCCATTTTGCTAGTCAGTTAGTTAACCACCTAATCTAATAGTACGCATGTTACATCTTATTCTGAGCTGGAAATAAAAACAAACCTTGACTTGTGTGTGTGCTCAGCTTACCTTTCCACTAAACTATCTCTGTGGAAGAAGGGGAGCAGCATCATCCTCTTGCAGGTGAGACCAGGGATTGTTTACACTGGCACAATCTGCACGAGACGAAATTGTCACCACTGAAACCTTTCTTTTCATCGTCCAGGACTGCCCTTGTCATTCCAGATAACCCTCGAACACATCCAGCTCCGTGTCCGTGTCGTAGGGGACAGAGGCAGGATCGGACAGCACCCCGAGGTCCACCAGCGCCTGATCCATGTCCTCAGGCAGAAACACTATCCCCACATTCAGGACGATGTACTCCATCAGAAAGGCATAGTACAAGATCAGGACGTTCACAAAGAACAGGCCCAGATAAAACATATATGGGAGTTCGTCCAACAGCGATTCGACCGAATCTAAGTGGGCATAGATTGGATGGGTCATAGAAAAGGAAAACATACAACTATTGTTGCAGGTGCTTGGAATCTAGGATGTTTTCGGAGGTAATGGCACTCTGGTGTCCATGTCCTGACAGAGGAAGTTACCTTTTGACTCCAACCTCAGCGGTGCCTCATTTGTCGGGGTAAACGGAAACGAGCACATACACACGAAGAAAAGATGGTGTACCGTTAACTAATAAGCTAATAATAACAGAGGAGCAGTATCGACGAATAGCCCGACACGTTATTGACATTGACTCTTTGGGCTTGCGGAACTCACGCCATCCCGATTGGCTAAGGCTAAAAACATGCTAGCATATTCCACTTGCATGCAATGGTAGTGGAAGAAAACAGTTCTTCAAGTAAAGACTTATTTTTGCAGACACAACCCATCGGCAAATGCAAATTACTCACGACCATACGCGTAAACCGACGACCTTACAGATAAACATTTTTGACATTTTTGACAACTATGACGTACAAATCAGTACCACAGTGCGACACCTGGGGCCACGGAAGCTGATTGGCTTACAGGGCACAAGCTGAATTATCGGCAGGTGATTGGTTCACAAGGCACAAGCTCTGTTGCGATTTGTTGTTTAATGCGTCAATCAATAATTGGTCCTTCGCGACTGTGTGTCGCGTGCTTTAGTCATCATCGCCTTAATGTGAAATTGATTTTGTAGTTTTCTTCCAATGGCGTTCGCATACTGCAGTAAGAGTGTGACTCGGAAAAAGAACCACATTTCCCAGACAAACCATTTGTTAAACCTGTTACGTAATGACTCCTATTAGCCGCTAGCACCGCGTCTCACCTTCTGTTTTTGAGACTGTCTTCCGTAATGGGTACATTCGGACACTAACCTGAGTAAAATAACGCAGTGGACAAACATTGCCCCCTTCAAAACCGCAACCATGTTTGGCCGGTCACGAAGCTGGGTTGGAGGGCAGGGTAAAACGAAAAATATCCACTCTTTGGACCATTTAAAGTGAGTAACTATCGTTGGATATGCTAACGTTAGCAGCTATGAAAACAGATAACGACTTTCGCTTCTGTATTTAGCCGAGTTGTCATCAGCTAAAATAACATCAATGTTTGCCAGCTAATTATAGCTGTGTATTCACCTAACCGTTAAATCCCTGTCTTGTTCTGCTTGGTAAGTATAGTATTTAAGTCGTGCGAGCTAGCTTAAGTGTTGGCTTTAAAGTCAATTCTCGGCAGTGTTTACATTGTTGAAAGATACTTAAAAAATGAAAAACCATTATGTTATGATCATAACCCTCCACATACATTGAAAGTCCAAGCATCAAGGTGAAAAGGGCCTCTACAGGTGTGTTCAGGTAATGATAAGACGTCATCTCGTAGTGAATTGGAATGGTCAAACTAATAGTATAACTAGGGCAACAAATGAGCCTTAGAGTAAATAAGATGTCAGTCCAGACACACATCTGAGGTCCTGAGGAGACTAATCAGACACCTTTTGAAAAGACGTGTGTAGGTTTCATTCTTTAATTTGATTGTTGTTACACGAATACAACACTACTTGGAAAACCACTGAATCTAAACTGGAAGATGATCTATTGGGCTCATAGCAAAAACATTTTTTCCCAACTTTTTAAACTGGTTACAAAATAATATGAAGCAAAAATCATATGAATAAAATTAACTAAATTAAAATGTAAAAGTCCAACCCAAACTTCTCAATCACACAGCTTGTTCTAATCAGAACACGCCTTCTTATTTCAGTTGATGAAATCTGGTGTGGAATCGGTCAGTTTCAACTTGTGAATATGAAATTAACCTCAAAAAATTATTTCATCCTCGCAAAAATCCCCAGCATCTTATCTAGGTCCAGCTTATTTAAACAACTAATGATGTCTTTATCCTGTAATTGAATGTCACGTCTGAATTTCTTTAACAAAAAAACTCTGAACATCAACCCAGAATATTTTTCTATACATTAATCTATAAAATGAATGACAAAGGGTTTCTTCTTCTCGTTCAAAAAAGGAACATGGATATTCAATATCAACTTTAAATAGGTTTTTTTTTTTCAGCTGGATAGAATCTTTTCAGTTTTATTTAGAATTTTAAGAGAAACCTTGTTCATTTTATTGATCAGACAAAATTTGTTTCCAGACAGCCAAGCTTTATGCTAATTAATAATAATAATAATCATAAAATAATAATACATTTAATTTATAACGCACTTTACATTTGGATCAAATCTCAAAGTGCTAAAATTAAAAATAAAAATTAAATTAAACTCCTATTAGAATATGGCTCAGGGGACGGTTATATCTTTTAAACAATTTCTACTATGTTTGTTTGTTTGATATCCGTGTTTGTTTGGATGTCACAAATATCATAAAAATAGTGATATCCAACTCGCCCAGTAATATACTTTTATGAAATCATTGACTTTGTGGATTTTAGTGATACTTCATTTAATTGAAGTATACTCCTTGGCAGGGCATCAAACACCACTACGTATTCTTTTACATTAGTAGTTAAATTTAATTTAGATGTAAATTCATTATAGGTAAGTAACTGCCAATCAGCTTTAATAAGTTGTTATACTAATAATATATTTTTATCAGTTCAAATTTGGTGATCTAGAGATTTATTTTTGTATTCAATATTCCTCTTATTCCAGATGTAGCAGTTAGTTGGGGAAAATTCTTGTATATAACTTAGTTTCCAGGACGACAGAACTTATTTATTGAAAATTAGATAATTCAACAGGTAATTTTTCGACGTTTTAGTCTCATTTTAACAAGAAATTTAGTCCACCTAAGAAACTAAAAATATGTTTGGGGAAGCTATTCCATATATTGACACTTTCGTTCTTTAACCATTTTATTTTGAAAGAGCTGTTTCGGGCTCCAAAATGTAAAGCCTCCAATCCACTCATAGTATAATGTGTTACATCAACTTGTGGTGTCGTTATCCTAAAGGGTTTTTAATTTTATTTAGTTTGTTTGCCTGTGGATCAACTTCCAGAAATGTCTCTGAGTCACTGCAGTCAGTCATTGTGCTGTTGACTTTGAAGAAATACAGATTTTGTATTATCAAATCTGATTGCATCTATTGCATTTACAGAGTCTGCAGGGTTTATTTTCCATTGAATGCTGATTTAAATAAACTGATTTAATATGCATGACTCTGGCGCTGATTTAGTAATTTTGCTCCTTCTGCACCAATTTGTTTTCCTACTCAATATTCTGTCCACAACACCATCTCATTGCTTAGATGTCAAAGTAAAACAAGTAGCTTATCAACACAGAATAATCTGAATCTGCAAATTTCCAGCAATTTAAGTTAGAAAATAAATGTTAAGGAGTAAAAAGGTGTAAATTGTGCCTCAAAGATTTAGTGGAGTTTAAGTATAAGAAGCATAATGTATTAAATATATAAATATATTATATATATATATATGTATATAAACAAGCTCTGTTGTAATTTTAACTGCTAAAACAACGTCAATGTACCTCTTACACTTATTCAAGGACAGTATTTCATTAAGTGGAAATGGTTATTCTTCTGTTATTGTTTGGTATGCTAAATTTCTTTCTTCATCTGTATCTCTCCATCAGGTATATGTACCATGTCCTAACCAAGAACACCACAGTGACGGATCACAACCGAAACCTTCTTGTGGAGACCATCCGTTCCATCACGGAGATTCTTATCTGGGGGGACCAGAATGACAGCTCTGTGTTTGAGTATGTACCAGTCCATGTCTTCATAATCCCTCACCTGTAGCTACTAATATGCAGATGTGACTGCTGCAATGGAATGTTAGCTTTGCAATTTCCTATTTATATTGGAAGGGTGTACTAATTACACTCGTTTTTTTTTTTTTATAACCTCACATCCATGTATTTGAACAGATGCACCTTGAATTCCAAGGAACACCTTCGATGTCATGTCTGGAATATTGCTCTGAATTGATATTTGCCCAGTGTTATCTGAACCGTTTCAGTTTGTACAGACAGTCGTTTCCAGGGAATGGAGCTCATGAGAGTAGAGTGTTGCCTTACCTGTAGTTGGTTTTACATGTCATCCCCATTTTCTATCCATTTCACCAACCACTTAATTTATTTATTTATTTTTGGTTTTATTAACCACTTGCTTTTATATTATTTATTATTTAAGAGGAAATTACTTTGTAGAGCAGAAAAGCTGCAAGAGTATGTATGAAGTATACTTGGTGCTTTCAGGACCAAACATAAAAACATGATGTTTCTTCTAGTAGCGCATCAGTATTTCATTTGAGTTGAAGTGTGATGGTGTTGTTTTTTTTGCGTTCATGTTATAATGATTGCTTAATGTTTTAGAAAACATGTCAGTTTCTGTGTTGCATCTTAGTAAATTGCGGGTGTGCTCTGGTCGTTTGAAATGCACAAGTATTATCGATTAAGCCAGATTGAGATCTGATCCAAAGAGTAAGAGCGTTAAACAATAAATTGCATGTTAATTTCACCGAGGAAGGATCAGAATGTGACCAAGGAATATTAACAATACAGATTTAGGCAAAAGTGAGAGAGAGAAGGCTACAAATGCAGCATTGGTCCATCGCTAGAGTGAAAACAGGGCTATTGCGGTTATATGCATAAAAAAATCGTCTTTTTGTAATTTTTAAAGAAGAATTGTTTTGAATAGAATCGTGTGTGTGCGCTCCGTATGTGTTTGTTCAGACATTAGTATGTGTTCTTATCTTCAGCTTCTTCCTGGAGAAGAACATGTTTGCCTTCTTCCTGAACATCCTACGCCAGAAGTCCGGACGCTATGTGTGTGTCCAGCTGCTTCAGACCCTCAACATACTGTTTGAAAATATCAGCCACGAGACCTCCCTCTGTGAGTATTTGACACCGCTGGTTGAACAAGTAGGCACATAAATATGTTAGAATTCAATACAATGAAGTAACCCTAACCCCTGACCCAGTGGATAATATACATGCAGTGTGTTTCCGTCTTATGCAAAGTAAGTAAGGTTTAGATTTTGGTAAAGATGTATTCGAAGGCATTATTGTTTTGGAGTTGTGCCAATGGAAATGAACAGTCTTCAGGATTCCAGCCTCCTGTTGATCTGATGACGGTAGAGCAAACATGAAAGAGGTGGTTCAGGTGGAATGGTTTACAATCACTGGTCTCCAAGTTTGTACTGAGTAAGATTGGCAGAAGTGACAAGCACTTCTTAAAAGCGTTGTAGATGAATGAAGCTGATCAAGTGCGTTCTCTTCTCAGATTATCTCCTGTCCAACAACCACGTGAACTCGATCATCGTCCACAAGTTTGACTTCTCGGACGAGGAGATCATGGCCTATTATATCTCCTTCCTCAAGACCCTGTCCCTCAAACTCAACAGTCACACTGTGCATTTCTTCTATAATGAGGTGAGGCTAGATGTTGGTGATTAGAATAAAGAAATAATCTTTTTAATCGTGCTCATGATACAGAATACAAATTATAGCATCATAGCTTTCACTTTCGAAAATACCCAGTGGACTTTAGCCAAACATGGAAAGACCGACGAATTTCATCATCTGCAGTAAAATTACTCTGAAGATATATATATATTTTTTTTAATTCGGCACTAGTCTTCATCGGTCATGCTGTCATAAGTTCCATTGCACTATGCATGATGTAATTCGTCCAGTCAGCATTGATATCTTGGCTATATCGTGTTATTCTGTGAGCTTATGTTAACTATGGAAGCGGAGGACTGGAAAGCAGAGATGATGGTCACCTTTAAAATCACTATCTGAATCGTTCAACCCTGGCAGACGTGAGGAGTCAAGAAGGGAGTGAGAGAAACTGAAGGAATATTGAGTATTTGTCCATGCACTTACTCACTTAAGCATACTATATCAATGTTGCTGGCAATTACTGGAATGTTTCATTATCTAGAGAACCGCAAATGAATTTCTTCTCAACAAAATCTTGCGTATTTGAAATTGATTTTCCCAGTATTTTATTAAAAGATATTCATAGGATTTTATAGGATGGGATCATTCAAGTTGTGCGTTTGTATCGGCGTGTGTTTGACTATGTGCAAAGAATACTGAGCAACTGAAGATGATGATGCTAACCTTCATTGTTTCTGCAGTAAATCCTTTGGCCTGTGTGTGCTGGGGAAAGTTTTTGGTGTACTGTTGATGGTAGCCTTATCCCTGAAGTCAAAACCAGCACCGGTGTGAAGTTCTGAGATAATTAAAATATGTGATTTTGAGAATGCAAAACATGTTTCTCTCTGTATTTAGTGTTTAAAATTGTCAGTCAGATGATCAATCATAAAATCAACTCTGCCCCAGATGAGCATCATCTAAAAAACACAAGTACTATACTGGATCCCTTTTTCCCTGGATTTACAACAGTAATATTACTAATGATGCTCCACTTCCTTTTGGTATGATTAATGTATAATTAGTTGGATTGTGTTTTGCCCCCTCCAGAGTAAGTTATTGGCTAGCTAGCAGAACTTTGGCATCTTCTGTTTTTGTCAGATCTACTCAGGCTACATTAGTGAGAGTAGAGGACACACACTGGAGTTGGGTTTGGTGTCAGGGTCAGATTTCCTCATTTGCTCTGACCCCTAGTTAATTCTTTTTCTTTGCGTCTCGACTGTCTGGAGGTTGCAGTGACTGAGGGATCTTTGAGTACAGAGAGGCGTGACTGAAAGAGATAGAGCTGCCACTCTGTCACAGGAACAATAGCTTAAATGCAGCCTGCTGGTTTGTCGATGGATAACGACCAACCTAAGTGCTTTTAAATTGTTAGGAGTCAGTCCAAATCAAAAGATTACAATCTATCTTTTTTTTTTGTACAAAATGCAACCTCTACAAGTCAACTACAACAACAACAACAACAACAACAAGCTCGTGTTCTCAAAGTGACTGGGTTTCAAGAGTCAAAAGACTTTTATAAGATTGCTCATGATTTGTTTTAGTTTTTTTGACTAAAAGTGGCAACATTATTTCATTTGTATCACGCTGTCATACAGTAGTCCGTGTTTTTTACTTCAATGTAGTTATTTGGCCAACATAAAAAAGAGTTTAAACATTTTATAGAAATGTTTTTAGTCAGTTCAAAATGCATTAATTTCTAGAGTTCCTGTCTCCTCTCTGTCTCTCTCTCTTTGTGTGGCCTGAGAGCGATAGTGCAGTGCCTTGCTCACCGGCGCCCCCTCTTTATCTCCCACACACAGCACACTAATGACTTTGCCCTGTACACCGAGGCCATTAAGTTTTTCAACCACTCTGAGAGCATGGTTCGCATCGCAGTCCGCACCATCACCCTCAACGTCTACAAAGGTGGGTGTCAACAACACACACATGCTAATCACACACACGCACACACTCCAGGGATGCTTGGACTGCTTAACGCCTTCCTTTGTACTCCTCCCCTTCCTTCTCCTCTCCTCTCCTTCCGTTGCATGAGCATGAGTAACAGGTAAAGCTGTGACAAATACATTAATCATTACATTAGGTATTTTTCTATATCTATTAAAGTCCATTTTCAAACAAATATACTGACAAGCAAGCAAAACACGAGAAAGAATGAAGGGTGGTCATCGAGATATTCAAATGCAGCACAATACTTGCATATTAAAGATTAAAGAGAAAAAAGATACAAATTGTCCATTGTTATATATTTGTGTCTTCCAGTTCAGACATGTAATCCCAATAATCCTCCTCCAGACTCCAAACGCAGCTTTCTCCCAGAGCTTCCAATCTTTTTTTTACATTTTCTACAGAAAAGATGTTTCCTTCCATCGATACAGTATCCCAGTCTTACCCGAGTCACAACCTCTGAAATCAATGACTTCATTATGGAGATTGCAGAAGGACCGTCTCTGAACCAATTCACTCTAACGGCTTTCCTCGCCAGCATTAGAAGAGAGTAGATGACTTCATCGTGTCGTGTCAGAGCTAGAAACGATTCTGAGCAGACGTAACAGTGGATTTGCTTTCCTAATGTCTACGCATTCTGCTGACTGTTCCACACCCCATCATTCTTGTTTAAAGATTGGTGTTAGGGATTTTCATCAGCCTGTCCAGAGGTGTGATATTGTCAAAATAATACCCTTTTAAACTCATTCAAACAGTTTCATTCTGACATGCTTAGAAAAGTATTGAAAATCAGATAACAATCCTCAACAACACAGTATGAGTCAAAACCTTTCAAAAGTATCTCACACTTCCGATTTAAGTGCGTCGGGTTTTTGGATGGAAATCCCATCAACCATTAGGCTAACTTCATTTCTAGTCATATTTCAGACAGAAAGTCTACGACTCAGTTTACTGAAATTCAGCCAATACTTGTTCAAAACCAGACAGGTGAAAACGGGTACCCACTGACAGTCAGCACAAATTGCAGAACCACATGGTAAAATCAGTCCAATCTGGTGGTAAACTTTAAAGGACAAGTGAAGGGAATTCTTTTCTACCCTCAAATTATGACTCAAAGTATAATTTTTCTTCTGCTACACTGTCATGGGTCCCTTATTTTTAATTAGTACCTCAGGGACATGACCTGTCATTGAATTCAAACATTTACTCTCGGTTAGGTTTCTGTGTGACAACCAGCCGATCATGAAGTGCAATCCTTCAACCACTCTGGTGTTTCATACACCAATGATCATGAATAATGTTACAAAAGTATGTTTAAATAGAAAGTAATTTGACGACAATACTTTTCATTCTGTACAGCTGTAATTCTTTTAATGTATAAAATTAGCTTGAATTACTCTTAATATCTCCTGCCAAGTCACTGTCCCTTTTATTTTATTCCTAATAGATGGAATCACACTAATTCTGACATTGCCAACTACTGCAGAAAAGTACTTCTAGCTATAGATTTAGTTGGATGTGTGACAAAATGAAATTACCCCTGACACAGCAGTTAATGGCTTTAAATTCAATTATTGATCTTTTGCCAAAAACTGCTGATGTAGTGTTACCAGAAGGTTCAACATCACTGCCTCAGTGATCTTACAACCACATATTTCTAATCATGCTAGTGATAACTGAACTAACTCTTCAACTATTTTCTACCCAGCATGTCAAAAGTTGTTTGAAGCCCCCCCAACCCAACATTCTATTGTGTGTGTAAAGTACATGTGCTGCAGTAGCAGCTCAGCAGTTATCCTGTTATCCATACCTGGGCTCAGGGGAAAGCAGGTTTGGCTGTTTCTCCACATGTCAAGCTTTTTCTTCACGATGTATAACTTCCTGAGCAATTTCCTTCTGCCTCCTGTCCGTTTCCATACCTGTATGTTTCCTCCTGCATGCATGCTTTCACCATGTCGCTCTGTGTCTGACAGAGTCCATGAAGGCTCTGGTCTGTTGCTCCTGACAGTGACGTTATAACCGTTAGCCCGAGTCACTTAAGTCAGAAATACAAGTCTTTGATTAAATGAACTTTGTTTTTTACTAAAGATTTTTGAAAATAATCGGTGAACCACATGTACACAACACAAATACATTATAAAACGAATATTATGGAGTCGTCATCGCCTCCGCATCCGCAAATCCTTCGTTCATGGATTATTTTTCAAATTTTATTCTTTCTTCGACTTTAGTGCGAGGAGTGAGTTTGGGAAAGGTCAATTGCATACTTCCGACACCAGGGGGGGCTTTATCTCCAAAACAGTCCAAATTTCTCAATGGTTGGTCAGATTTAGTCTAAATTTGGTTCACAGGAATCAACAGTATGAAATTTATCAGGGACGACAGTTAGCCTACTTACCTTGTGCACAGAAAATCAGTTTTATGCATGAACATTCCCTCTTTGATGCTTTCTGCTGACTCCTCGGCTCATGCACTGCAACAAATATGACACCCTGGAAAAGGATTTTAAGCAACATGAAGATATTTTTATTATTCATTTCATGTTTACTCTGGCAATGTTAGTTGTTGATGGAGGAAGTTGTCTGTTTTATTTGCTGCACAGTCAGAAGTAATGTGAAGTTTAGAATGTTAAGTATTCCATAACCTCCTTTACCCGATGGGCCATTGTTTGCAGGTGATTTGTTAAGATACATGTGGAGTCCTTCACTGCCTCCACCCCTCCTCAGCCACCTCTTAACTCACATTAACACTGTTTGTTTCCCCTCTTCCTCCTCCTCCTCCTCTTCAACAACCACTCCGCCTTGTCTCTCTCCTCCTCCTCCTCCTCCCACTACGCGACCCATCTGCCTAACTCCAGTTTCATGTAAGTTGGTTCCATTCATTAAGTCTTTTTCTCAGGGCTGGGTATCCAAGAAACATCCTTTTAAATAATTACAATTTTTTTTTTTTAAATAATTGCCAATTCTATCTGTATCATGGATACAGATAGAATTCTAAAAATGATAGTAGCCCAGGAGCCATTCAGTATTTTTTCTGATTAGGCACTTTTTTTACACATGAAGTCGGTGTTTGTTAATTCCCCGTCGTTCATTATTTGTTCCTAATGTTGTATTTGTTGTAAACGTACCTCTATAAATCGGTATTGTTGTGATTCTTGTAAACCCTTCTGTATCACCGGGTCACACACATTCTAAAATCCTGCATGCCTTTTAATAAATTTGTCTTGGTCTAATTATTCCACAGACTAAATTCCAGCTGAGCCCCACGTCTTGTTTGTTCTTTTGTTGATGGGTGTGACGTTTCTAGACATTGTGGTTATTAAGTCTACTTTTATTCTCAGTTTATAGTTTAAGCTGGAGTGTCACTGTGACTCAGCTTTTGATTTTTCTATTTTTTTTTTTCCCGATGTGACGTAATCCACTTATTTGATTTGGCTTCTCATTCCCTACCTGTTCCACTTTGACCCGTATGGATCAGAACCTCAATCCCTGTTTGTGGATAACCACACAAATAAGTGCAAATATATCAGAGCTGTTAACTTTTCAAGCTAGTAGTCCTTATTCTTATTCTTGGTCCTTCCTTATTATTGTTGTCTAAAAAAATGTATTTTCCATGGCATGCTCTTCGTGTTCATATACTCTTATTCCAGGAAACATAAAAACAGATGCAAGAATTTTTAAAGGTTTTATTTCCGTTTTTTTTTAATCATATTTAACCCGTTCTGTCTATTCTCCGGGGTAGAAAACTTACATGTGAGTTTGTGTGGGTATTCGAAGTCTGCAATCTTGGTACTAAACCCGGTCCTTATCCTCCTCTCTCCAGTGGACAACCAGCACATGCTGCACTACATCCGAGATAAGACCGCAGTCCCATATTTCAGCAACTTGGTCTGGTTTATTGGCAGCCATGTCATCGAGCTGGATAAGTGTGTGCAGACGGATGAAGAGTAAGAGCCGTTTATGCTTTTCATTTTACTAGGTGCATTTCTTATAGTGGCCTCTAGGGGTCAACCTTGTTTAGGGTTTGTGACCATTATTCCAGCATGAGATGATTTATTTGTTAAAGGGCTTAATGAAAAACACGTGGTGCATTCCTGTACAAGAGTCTTTTCTAATAAATGCTTCTTGAGATCTTTTAACTTTCACTATCGTGTTATATGCTGTGTATCTGCACTTACATCAACACGGTATTTGTGTTTTAAACTGAACCCTTTAAATGAATAGTGTACAGCAGCAAAAAAAAACATCCTGAAAGGGATGTGAAATATGGTGGAATGTTTTGTCTTGAATGTGGGTTTAAAGTTAAAGGCAATAAAATAAATACGCCATGCCTTATTCACGCCTGACCACTGCTGCAACCTAAAAAACATCTCATTTCCCCTCTTTGTTGATCCCCAGACATAAGAACAGAGGAAAATTAAGTGACCTGGTAGCCGAGCACCTGGACCACCTTCACTACCTGAACGACATCCTCATCATCAACTGTGAATTCCTTAATGACGTTTTGACCGACCACCTCCTCAACCGCCTGTTCCTGCCGCTCTACGTCTACTCGCTGGTTAACCCAGAGAAGGTCTGTTAACAAGCTCAAAGTGGTGCCCGTCATTCACAAGCATGAGGTTTCATCCACCGCTTCAACAAATGTTCCCTTTAAATCAGCAGCACATAAAGTCCCTCGTAGGTCATGTCCCCTGGGCTCATGCGTTGAAGAACGCAGCAGAGGAACTGCATGCACAGTATATATATAAAAGTATATATGTAGTATGTATGTATATATATATATATATATATATATATACTTATAGTATATATATGTAAAGGACTTAAAACTTTCCTTTTTAGCAAAACCTATAACTTTAACATTGCTGCTTTTTGGTCAGGTTTTTATATAGTTATTATTTTATTTTTTATTGAGTAGAGATTTTCAACTTGCTCAGCAGAACCAATGTGTCAAAATGAAGCATATAACCACGCTGTTATGTCAAAGGTAGTTTAATTTATTTTCAGACTCTCTATATTGGGTTTTTAATAGTGTTAAAATGGCAAAGTAAGTCTCCCCTGCTCGTGCATTCATATTTTAAGTGAATGTGCGAAAACAAGAATTTCACCGTTCAGTTGAATTCATAAAAGTCATAAAAGTCGTGTTTGAGGAAAAGTCCCAAGCTGCGGAAAATGATCAGCAGTAATTAAGGAAGGTGTAGTCAGGTAGATGATATGATAATGATAACATCCAATGCCACTGGTGTGGTCATTTTTTTTAATGACAAAATGATAATATTAAATATCAAACTAATAATTCATTATAACTCTACACTGTAAAATGTTATCTCATTATGACGTTTGCTGTCTCTGTCATGTTCTTACTGGTTCCGCCTATTGAATTGCTTTATGTGTGCAACCTTGACTAACTGACTGACCCTTATTTCTTTGGTCTCTTTAGTCAGAAGAGAGAAAGATCAACCCTCAGGTGTCCCTCTACCTGCTCTCTCAAGTAAGCACAAGCGCACATCAGACACTCCCACCCCTGAAGCACCGGTGCCTTTCAGTGGTGTAGTTGATTGTTAGTCTGTCAGTCATTCTGTCTATTTAATGGAATCATACAGGAATTTCTACAAAAAGAATATAACTACGAAGAGTTTCTTCTATATGTGTGCTGTCATGTACTTTTTTTGCTTCTGCTTGACCCTAAGCTAACGTCATAGTTATACTATTATTTAAGAGTAGAAATAAAACAGTTACGTAGATTCAATTGAGGAATTTACAAACTCCATAGATCACAAGAAGTATGCAGTTGGGTTATTTCTCGACCTCAAGAAAGCATTTGACACCATCAGCCATGAAATACTAATCAATAAACTGGAATGAGACGTCATCAGGGGGATTGTACTGAACTGGGTAAAAAAGTTATTTGAGTAACAGGCAAGAATTTTTGAAGTTAGCAGAGTTCTCTTCGTCGTGTCTGGACATTGATTGTGTCGCCCCCCAAGGATCAGTGCAGGATCCTAAACTGTTCATGCTTCACATAAAAGATGAATCTTATGTATCAGAAATATTGCAGATATAGGTATGGATATTGAAAGAGAAGATGAACACACATTTGTTGAGGAAGAAATTAGCTGGAAACCACAAATAAAACATTACAAAACAAGCTGTACAGGATCACAAATCACTCCATGCCCTCTATTGTTCACTGGTATTACTATGATTAAGTTATGGGGGGAGGTTTGGGGTAACGCCTTCAATAAAAGTTCTCTCCAATCATTCTCCATACTCCAAAAAAGATCAATAAAGATAGTTCAAAATGTCTGCTGTCGGGATCACACCGAGTCACCATTCATTAAGTCAAAAGTATTAAAATACAATGATCTTGTGGAATTTCAAACGGCTCAAATAATGTACAGAGCAAAAAATAAACAATTACCAGGAAATACTTAGAAATGATCCACTGTTAGGAAAGGGATCTAAAACCTGAGGGGGAAAATGAATTTAAAAACTGTTCCTGTTCACATGACCACAAACATCTTTAGCCTTTCAGTCCATGGAGTCAAACTGTGGATCAGGCAGGCTGAGTGATGAGCTCAAGCAATGTCCATCATGATAGGGTTTAAAACGGGTACAAACTAGTGATTTTCACAAAAAACAGGGATGAACAAGAGCTTTGAACTCAGTTTCAAAATAATTATTGCACATTGTTTTTTAATTGTTGTTTTTTTTGTACTATATATATTTATATATGTAAAGTTATATTCATAATGTTTGTATATTTGTAATATATATATTTGTACGGTATGTATTTATGTTTTGAATCTACATTATATGACATATATATTCTCTCATAAGTTATGATTTAAACTGGATGTGTTGAAAACTTGTTTTATTTTTTATTTTTCTTTGCTGTCATTTTTTTTTTTTTTCGTAACTATTCTTTTATTCTGGTTAAGCACTGGGCTATTTAATTAAGCATATTTATGTATAATTCTATTACATGCTGGAAACTGAGACTTCATTCATTCATTCAAAATACAGACTTATTTTTGACTACAGTCATAACTGGGAGCCAGTTATATTCTGTTTCCATAACATTATAACCACTGACTCTTTTGGACATACTGGGAAGCAGATTAACATTTTTTCCTTACTGTTGATGCATTGAAAGCAGGAAAGATGGTCAGCGTAAGAATTTGAGTGACTCTGATTATGGCCAAATAGCTAGACTGCTGGATCGGAGCACCTCCAGAACTGCAGGTGTCCCCGGGTGTTCCTAGTCTGCAGTGTTTGGTACCTGCCAAAGTGGTCTAAGGAAGGAGGACTGTTGAACCGGCAGGGCGCCCAATGCTCACTAATGCGTGTGGGTAGTGAAGGCCAGCCTGAGCTGTCTGATCCCACAGAAGAGCTACTGTAGTACAAATAGCTGAAAAAGTTAATAGCGGTTCTGACAGAGAGGTTTCAGAACACACAGCGTGTCACGGACCGGTCAGACCGGTTACGACCTCCGTCCATAGCCGAGCACCTACAATCTGCACATCAGTATCTGAACTTGCCACTGAAGAAGGCAGATTGGTCTGATAAATCATATTATCTGCTACTTCATGTTGTCGGCCACGTGCTAGTGAGCGTCGCTCATGACTCTGGGAAAAGGCAGATCATGTGAGGCGGCGTGAAGCTTTGGCTAATACTCTGCTGGGAAAATCTAACTGCCATCCATGTGGATGTTACTTTGACACGTACCACCTACCAACATTGTTGCGGACCAGGTGCCCTGCTACACTGCAGAAATGATTCAGGAATGGTTTCGGTAACTCAACAATGAGTTCAAGTTGTTGACTTGGCCGGCAAATTCCCCAGAAGTCAATCCAATTTAAGATTCATGGGATTTATGGGATGACAAACAAGTCCGATCCATGGAGGCTTTCCCTAGCAGCGTACAGGAGGAAGGGTCTGCTACTAATGTCTTAGTTTCAGATCCTTCAGCAAACCTTAAAATGTCTAGTGGACTCCATGCTGCGACGGGTTGGAGCTTTTTTGCCGGCAAAATTGGGACCTACGCAATATTAAGCAGGTGGTCATGATGTTATGAGTGATTGGTGTATTTTGGGAGACTTGGTTTTGTATAAAGAGTTCTTGCTATGTTAAAAATATATTGACTGATATTTGTGAAGTTAACCATATAGTTTCACACATGCTCCATGTTATTCCCTATGACTAGTCTTCTTACTTTTATGTTCTTGTGTTTTACAGGTGTTTCTGATCATCCACTATCAGCCAATGGTCAACGCACTGGCCGATGTTATTCTCAATGGAGACCTGTCTGTCTTCACCGCACAGACTGATGTACAGAGCACACAAAAAAACACGGTAACACACACACACATACACATTGTCTTCTTTTCCATCAAGCCCCTGCCTCCCCCTTACTTCAACGAACAAACTCCCCTCAACTCTAATTTTTATTCCTCTTTACCACCAGTTTTCTTTTCTTTTCTCTGTTTTCTTGACAGCCCCTTCCCCCAGTTACATATACTCTTGTGGCCATCTGTTTTTGAAGCTAGTGTCTGGGCATGAGGGGGCGGTGAGCGTTTCTGAGAACCCTCGTGGTTTTTCTCTGTTCTCTGTGTGCTAGACCTGTGTCTCTTGTAAGAAGCAACCTACCTTTTCAGTGAATCTCTGCCGAGGCATGAGGTGTTAATACTGTCGGTTTACCACAACAGGAGGCAGCCAGACCCAAACTAAAAAAACTAATATCTGCTAGCAGTTTATTCAGCTATGCTCTCCTCAGTCTCTGCATTTTGCATACTTGAAAAGTTCCACATGTTGCACATTTTCTCATTGGTGTTGCTCTTTTCAAAAGATTAGAGAAGTACATCAGCCATAACATTAAAACTGCCTGGCTTATTTTGTGTAGGCCCCTCTTTGCTGCCTAAAAAGCTCTGATTCATCCAGACATTGATTCCACCAGATCGCTGAAGGTGTGCTGGGGCGTCTGGCACCAAGATGTTAGTTATGAAGGGGGCCTCCAGGGTTCGGACTTGTTTTTCCAGCACATCCAACCGATGCTAAATTGTATTTAGATTTTGGAAACTTGGAGGCCATGTCAACATCTTGAATTCATTGCAGTTTTCCTCAAAACATTCCTGAAACATTTTCACATTGTGGCAGGGTACTTGGTCATCCATCGGCCCTTGGTGGGGGTGTGCGCTGTACTTTGAACATTCTAGTTTTCTATGCTTGAGAATCAAAACAATGTAAGTTTGATTAGGAATGTTTGATGGTATATTGTACACTTGTGTTTTTTTGCAAAATGATTTGTGGAGAAGCCACTTGACAATTTGTGACGATACATAAGAGTTAAATATAATGTATAAACTATTACTTCAAATGCATACTGGATTGTGGACATTTATCATATACGTCATATCCGACCGAGCCTCTGACGCGATCAAACGCGTGTGTGATGTGGCAGGAAATTAGGTCACAGCTGGCTCACCAACCCAAATATTCTTCCTGGAAGAAGTGCTTCTTTTTCTCACTGTTTAACACAAGTGTTCTTGCAAGTGCACCAGTTAGGTATATAATGTCGACATCTGCTTATCTCTAAAATCATGTTTCCCCCAAACTGTTGCAACTGTTTTAGTTGGATGCAGATATATGTTTGACCGTGTGTGCGTGTGTGTGTGTGTGTGTGTGTGTGTGTGTTTATATGGTCTCTGACCTGTTTCTCAGCATAAGCTCAAAGTTGGAGCGGTTTACCAGAACATAATGAGTCGGAGGTGTTAAACGTATACATACACACACTATTACTTGTCCGTAGTTCATGTCCGTCAGCGCGCACACCTTTTTTAGCATCCAATACCCATTGATCCTAAATTCTCAGTCTAACACACTGTTGCATTCTTTTTAAATGTGGTGCTGGCGTTTTGAAACTTTTTTCAAAAATATTCTGAGTTCATAAGATTCAGGTTTGTTCTGATTCACGGTTAATTGTCTAGTTGTAGAACTTGGGCTGACGATCTTAAACACAACCATGAAAACCACTTTGGAAATTTTTACTTACCACATTTTTGTTTTCTGTTTTATCATGAGAATTATTATTGGTAATAATGACTGTTACTATAATCACACAGTTTTACTGTAAGTCAGCACTTACATCTTTGTGCAGCATCTTATCAGTTATAACCTCTTTCCTGTTCTGTGTTTGTTTGTGTGTGTCGACAGTTTCATGTGACTTAGAGGGTCTGCATGTAAGAAGCTAGATTCCTCTTGTACGACGTTAGAGTATGACCTCAAAGCCACTGACTGTGAGTGAGTGTGAGAACAAGTGTGTTTGTGTGTGCGTGAGAAAAAGGGCATGTTTTTGAGGATGAGCGTTTATGTGTGTGTGTTTATTTTTGCAAATGCTTGCATGCCCCCATTCATATACGGCAAGTGGTCATATTCTCCTTTCTTTCCTGTAAGGTCTATCAAGGAGGCAGTGGCTTGTGTTTTTTATCAGACTTCAATCAAAACGATGGTGCATAAATGATTTACTGTAAAGCCCTGTGAGCGTGTGAGGAGATATAGGAAAATTACTAAAACTTGCATCTGGCTGAGTACTCATGTATGTGTGTTTATGTTTGTCTTTTTTTCCCATTTTCAGCTACAGGTAATTGATTACAATGAGATCACTATCTGAAAAGGGACAGTTTCTTCTATGTATTGTAGTGTTCCAATCAATCCATCCATTTTCTTCCTCTCATCTGGGGCTGAGTCATGGTGGCATCAGGCTAAGAAGGGATTCTAGACATCCCTCTCCCCAGCAACGCTCTCTAGCTATTCCTGGGGGAACCGTGCCGTTCCCAGGCCAGATGACGTATACAGTATATTTCCTCCACGGAGTTCTGGGTCTACACCAGGGTCTTCTCCCCTAGGTGGTGGCGTCCTGGAGGCCTCCTTATCAGAACATGATTATCTAACTAAATACACAATTTGTTCCTACTTTTTCAGTCATTATCTGACTTTTACATTAACAGAAAACCTGGAAGTGACATGCTGTACTTGCAGCGTAGTGCTACTTTAGACGCCATATACCAGGAGGCAAAGTCGCACGATGACTAATACTTTATTTTTACTCAACACATAATAAATTCCTTCATGATTCAATCACGTGAATTGATTAAGACAGTCTTATCGCTGATAAAACAGTTTCTCTATGATCCTCATTCCTCACCTCTTGGTTTTGCTTTTTGTTTTCAATCCTTCTCAATTTCCCAGGTCAGTGCGGGAGGTGTGCGACAGTTCACCAAACCCCCAGAGTCTCTCGAGCGCTCCCTCGAGCTGTCGCGTCACCGTGGCCGCAAGAGAACTCAGAAGAGGCCAAACTATAAGAACCTAGGCGAGGAGGAAGATGACGAAAGGGCTGGGGGAGGGGGAGGAGGAGTCGTTGGAGGTGGAGGAGGAGAGGACGGCTGGGACGACGACAGCCGTGGAGAGGGAGGCCGAGAGAGGGAGAAGGGAAAAGGTACAGAGGCAGGAGGAGGAGTTGTGAGTTCTAAGGGAAGCAGAGCGAGTGGGGAGACAGCGGAAGGTGAGTGTGTGTCTCAAGAGACACACAAATAAAGGACTGTGTTTTGTGTTTCGTTACTCCCATCAATCTGACGCAGTCTCCCATTATGCACCCCGGTTCCCAGTCAGTCACCAAAGCAGCAGCCCTCGTCTCCAAACAGAAACAAAAAGAGACTAACTATTTAAAACACAAAATAGCTCAAACGATGTCACCCGAAATGTTACTATAAACGTGCCCTGCTTATTTTGCTCTTATCTTCGAGCATTTAATTTGGTTTACATGACTACAGTCATCTCCATGGATTTACCTGGTCTATTGCCAAATTCAGATCAGATTGTCCAGCGTATGGAAAGTAGTACAGTTCTTTAAGTTAAGGACTTTTATATTTCCAGGCGAAGAATGAAAGCGGCCTAAAAGAAATGTGGAAGAAAAACAAAGAGGATACTTTGATGAAGAGTTTCATCAAAGTATCCTCTTTGGCTAGTTTAGAGATGAGGCCCCCTTTTCTGCTGCTTCCCTTATTTAGCATCACTGAACACATGTCCTACACAGTGTCCATGGCAGCGGTTTGTCCATTTCCACAGTGACCCACCATCCATACTGTGCTCCCCACCTCTCCGCCTGTTTCTCACTCCCGCTCTGTGTGCATGTGTGTGTTTGTTGTTGTCTGAATGAGAGTATTTAGTAAAAATGTGACGTTATCACTCATCTGAAATGATTCCTTCTCTACTGGGACTGTAAAGACTCTTCATAGAGACCACTGTATTTGGCTGCACTCTGTTCAGTGCGTCTCTGCTCCGATGCCCAGTATGATTTTTCAAAAGTATGTTTTTTTTAAAACAGTAATTACAATGACAACTGCAGAGGAACAGTTAGTTACACAATGACACATGTACAATTTGGGGTGGAAAAATCATCGCTGACCCTTGACTTAACTCGCTAGTTGTGCTTCCTTCAGCAGCAACAACTGATGACCAAACGCTTCTGTTAAGTGAATATTAGTCAGGGACCACATTTTAGTGGATCTTTGGCCTGATCTTCTTTGCAGAACTGATTTTGGTGCAGCCTTATGGGAGCATGATCCCGCCTGGTATCTCAATGGGGCTACTGTTGGGATTTTGACCAGGCCAAACTTAAATCTTATTCATTTTAAGCCATTCAGATCTGGTTGAACTCTTTTACTCAGGATCATTGTCTTTCTGCTTGACCCAGTTTCACTTTGAGGCTCAGTGCACCAACTGATGACCATTTTCAGGTAAAGTTGAATTATGGTCCGTCAGAAGCAGCAAAGCATCTCCACCACAACACAGTGCCCCCTCCATTGTTGGTGTTCTTTTTGTGGAATGTTGTGTTTCACAATCACTCTTTGAGTTAACAAGGTCGGCGTTGGCAAGATTAAGACAAAGCTTTATGCTTGCCTGGGTTAGTAGTAGCTTCTGCCTTGCCACCTCCCCATAGTGACCGTATCTGCCAAGTGTCATTGGAATAATGGAGCCAACAACCTTTATAAAGTCATTCAACTACAGTCAGTTGGATGTTTTCTTTGGATCTTTTGTGGATTTTTGCATGAACCTTCACCATTATGGAGAATGCCTTTATGAAGATTAACACCTCCGGGAAGGTTCACTTAAGATCCAAGTCTTTCCCATTTGTAGATAACGTGTCTCACTGTGCATGGTTGCAATCCCACAAGCTTGGAAATAGCTTTTTAAACTTTCCAAAATTGATGTATGGCTTTTGTTTATGGCATAATGTGCTACTGGTGAGACCTACGCGCCAACTTAAGGTTTCATAGACCAGGAGGGCGTCAAATACTTTTTTTTACAGCACTGTAGATTAGGTGGTAAATTTTTTGTATTACAAATCAGTGTTTTGATCTCTCGTCAATGTTAAGCCTACATCAGTGTCATAATTTCGGCCATCTTTGCTGCTTTAACACATTTGATCCTTTTTTAACCAGTGAAGTATGAGAAGGAAGCATTTCAGAATCTACATTCATGATCACTGATGACATGTTCTTAGCCGCGATGTGTGTTTTTGCTGTGTGATGTGAATAGGATGCAGCAAAAAAGGTCAAATATTTCTGCAGGTAAGTACAAAGTATGTGTGTCGGTGTCTGTGTGTGGGTACACAGAGATCGAAATGGTGGTGATGGAAAAGTGTAAGGTGCCTGAGCTGACCGAGCAGAACATCACGGATGAAGAGAAGACGGCTGCTGCCAACCGCACACACTCGCAGAGGAGCAGGTACATGTACGCTATTAAATACTGGACCACACCAAACTCTTCGATTGGTGTAGAGCCAAAACAATGAAGTTAGGAAATATCCCAGTATTGATGACCTGATATCCTCCCTCTCTGTTTCAGGCCGTTTCTAGACATGGTGTACAGCGCTCTTGACTGCACCAAAGATGACTACCATGCCCTGTTTGTCCTCTGCCTGCTTTATGCCATCTCACACAGCAAAGGTTGGCCTTTCCTCTCAGAGTAAATTAAGTCTAAAGTCTAAAACAGCAGCCCAGAAATAAATCCTACTTTTCTGAAGGTTACGATGTTAATGTTTGCATTAACTTTTATTTTTAGAAATATTGATTCATCTTTAAGGTCATTTTTGAGGATGTAATATGTGGTGCTTGAGTTGTATTGCTTTATAAAGAGAGAAGTTGACTTCTATTTACTCTTACTTATTGTATGGGATAAATAACAAAAACCTTTCTGCCTAGCAGTCACGAGTTCAAAGTTAGCAGGAGCCACTCTAATGTAATACACATCTATTACAGAGCAGCAATTCTGTTTATTCCACCTAATCTACAATTAACTCTCTCTTCACCTGAGGTGTAATCCAGAAAGTAGGTTTAACAAACTCAGAGTTTAATCCTGAGATCTGGGTTGGTCAACTCTGAGATGAGAAATTTGAATTTTCGGTTCCAAAACAGCTGATCTGAGTTGGTTCTGTTAAACTTGTGCACGATGTCGATTAAAAGCCATCATCAATGGAGCTCAGATACTGTGATTCACCATAGCAACTATGTTTTGGAGACAATATGGTCACCGTACTTTACTCCTTGTGAGCTGGAAGTTTCCATGCGCTCACAAGCAGATATATAGAAAAAAAGAGCTGAGTTGCGTTTTCTCTGACTACTGTTTGTGAAAAGGTGGCGGAATTTTATTTAACAGATTTTTATTTTCATTTATGGGCACTGAGTGCTGGGAAAGGCGCTAAAAATCTTAATACAGATACAGAGTTAATTCTGTATTTCTCATCTCAGGTTCAAACCTGCGATGTTTTCACTAAACCCACTCTCTGAATCAAACCTCTGCTCTGCCTGTCTGTCCTCTCTGCAGGTATAAACAAGGATCTGCTTGAGCGTTTGCAGTTGCCAGTTCCTGACCAGGAGAGGAGTTTGTATAGCCTGGTACTGGTAGAGAGACTGATCAGAGTTATGAGTCAGGCCTCACAGCCAGGTAACGCACGCACACACACACACACACACACACACACACACAGATACACACACACACAGATACACGCACCCACACAAAATCCCTTGCCAGGGCAGATTGTGTAGGCATTATTACTGAATCCATTTTTCCACTTAAGCATAGCATAGTTAAGCCTATATGTATCTATTAATTGTTATCCTCATAATTTAATCATATCTTTTTCTCGTTGGCTGTGTTGTGTATAAATATAGATGGGAAAGTGCGTCTAGCTACAATGGAGCTGTGCTGCCTTTTGTTAAAGCGGTCTGTGCTGTCTGGAAACCACTGTATCATCAAAGATGTTCATCTGGCCTGTTTGGAGGTATAGTACAATCTCGCACACACGTACACACACACACACAAAGACGGGCATACGCACTATTCCAATACGTGTATACAGTCATGTCCACTTACTGAAGAAAAGCATAAACACACAGGCTTTCAGGGGTCAGAGGGTAAACAGCAGTGCAATGAAAGCACTGTTGACTCCTCAATTCCATTTAATCCACAGTTACGTGGTTTCTCAATAAATTCTTTTTTAGGTCCATTTTTTCACAGCTGATGATACGAAAATAATGACAAATAATTCCATTCCCCTTATTTCTTGAACTGCCTTCTCCTCCTCCTCATTGACAATCTCTGTTTCTTCCTCTATCTCCTGCTACGTATTGCTTCTGGGAAGTTTCTAATTTCCTCATCATTCACTTCAGGCAGATCCTTCCTAACCTTTTTGTCTTTGTTTGTCCTATTTTCTTTCTTTACGTGATTTACAGTAAGCAGTGGGTACTGCTTGTGACATATTTTAAATTTTGACAAAAGGCACAGCTGATCTAACAGAATGAAAAACTGAATTGAAACCAGTTTACGGTTATTTCACCATCACTTTTATGAGCAGGACCAGCCGTCAGTGGGTATTAATATCAGTCCGTTTAACATTATCAAGGCTGAATTATTATCACTGTCTTCAAATTTATAATAAATCTGTCCGTATTATGTTGAAATGGGCCTGAAACGTTTTTTTCTACCCCGCTGTGGCCAAATAGACAACTCCTCCTATTAATTTACCCTGAGAGGAAAACTGTCCGGCCTTTTCTAAGTTTCTAGTTTATTCAGAGTAAGTCATCTGAAGCTTCCCATTGTTGTAGGATTACTGAGTCCAGAACTTCTACACTCAGTTGTCAACCTATAATCGCTCAGAATAAACCTGGCAAGCTTTCGTTACCATAAAAGGATTTGGTATTTTACAGCACTCACAGGAATGATAACATTACACTTTTTTTATGTTCACTGAATATCATGTTGTTTCCTGCTGCGTCTTGGATTACTGAGAACTTAGTCATGTTCACGCTAATGACCGTTTTTTTGCCCTTCATCAGGAACAGCCAGGAAGCAAAATTGGTTACACCTTAATATTAAGTAGTTCTTTGGAAGTCTGTGGCACATTTCAGTTGAATGAAGTACTGGAGATCAGAATTTAATGCTGCTTTTCTAAAATATTTGAATTCAATTTTATACATTATGCTAAAAGGAGGAAAGAGAGTGACGTACTTTAACTTAATAGTTGTGTATGTTTTGGTCGATACAGATTTAATATAATTGTGTGCGTGTGTGTACGCGCATGCGTTGATGTTAATGATAGTTCCAACTGTACTTGCCATACAGTTTGTACATGTTTGTTCATGCTTATGTTTGCAGGGTGCAAGAGAAGAAAGTCTGTACTCGCTGCGGAGATTCTACAAAGTGAGTTAACACACTAAATCACCCTGACATACACTCATGACAATATTCAGTGACCTTCATATGCAGTTCAAACACATTCACTGCCAACCTGCCTCTCTGCAGAGAACACAAATTAAACAAACAGTGAAGGGACAGATGACAGCTGAAAAATGATATTTGAAATGTTTATTAATTTATTATTTTATTATATTCATTTCCTTGTAAGTGCCACCACCAAAACTCAAACGGTTTCCTGTGTAATTGATAAATGGGCACTTTGCCCATGTTCGTGGCTGCCGTTAATGCCGTCAGTACTTCCACTTTCTCGATGAGTGTCAAGGGACATTTTTCAATGGGTCACCCAGTAAGGTCATAATCCAACCACTTGGACTATTAAGACAAAACACGTGCATTTCAACTCCAAACTTGAATTGAAAAACGAAGCTTGAGAAAAAAATCTGATGGTCACACATTTTTAAATAAATTATTTTTAGATCCGGCTAATATTCCCTATTATCTGCTCTGTCAGAAGGACTAGATAGCCTGAGCTGGTAGATTGGTTGACATTGTTAGCATATAATGAGCCTTCTGGGTCTGATTGGCAAGATTCTGGGATGAGACTCGCCCCTGAGCGGGCCGGCATCTTCTCTGTTATAACAGACATGACAGTGTGACCCGGTACCACCTTGTTTGAAGACAATTGAGAAAATGCATGACCATTAACATAAATCAATGGAACAGATGACATAGACATTAAATATTATATCTTTGTGTCGGTTTTATGTTTTACACACCATGTCAGGGTTTTGGTATCATGTTGAATATGGCCTGGGCTGTCGTCAAAATACCTGCAAGGGGTTTATCCCTGAGGCCCCCAAACCCTGCGTTGTACAATCCCCCCTATTGAACTCCTCAAATTAGATGTGAAGCAAAGTACAAAAAACTGTAAAAAAAAAAAAATAAAAAAAAAAAGGTCTCCCCCATAGTCAGATATGAACTATTCCAATCTGCTACACACTAATTTGGACTAAATCAGACCAAACGTTGAAAAATGATGGCCCGAATACTTTTGGAGATAAAGCTCCCCCTAGTGTTGAAAATGTACAACTGAACTTTCCCAAAACCAATCCAGTTCTTCCTCACACTATGGTCTGTACAGGCATTAAATTTAGCACTTTTAGCACTTTGAGATTTGATCCAAATGTAAAGTGCATTAAAATTTAAATGTATTATTATTATATTATTTATTAAATTGGAAAATGTTCCATAAAATAGATTCAGATAGTTAATTGGAGCATCAAAATGTTACGGGGTACTGTTTATTTATAATTATCTTATATTTCAGTTTCATCTTGTATCTGCTCACTCTCTCTGTTTTCTTATATCATGACAGGGCGAGGAGATATTTCTGGACATGTTTGAAGATGAATACAGGAGTATGACGGTGAGTTGGACCTTGTTTTATGTCATAAGTATTTAAGTTTTTGTTCTCGTTTCAGAATAATATGGCCTGAACTTACAGATGTGCTCTTAGTGTTGCTTATATCTGATCGGGTGCTGCACTTGGGCCTTTTTTATGTTGCAGAGTAAACCGCTGAATGTGGAGTATCTGATGATGGACGCCTCGGTGCTGCTGCCACCCACTGGTACCCCTCTGACCGGCATCGACTTTGTCAAGAGACTTCCCTGTGGAGACGTGGAAAAGACACGCAGGGTGCGTCCAGGGATACACTGCAGCTCTATTCCTCATTCCATAAAACATTTTAAGACAGTCCATCTCAGGTGGTTGGATTCTTAAATCACATAGAATCAGCCACACATAATTATTTTCATTATATAAATGACATTTTGAATCAACAGTGTCCTTGCTCTGTAAAAGAAAATCAGGTGAACTTCAATCTCTGGTTTAGAGAACTGACAAAAAAAAACAATCTGTTCTTCAAACACTATGACATCATAGTGGTGGCTCCCAGAGCTCAGATGACCGCTAAAATGGAATAGCCTGAATTTTCTGGTCTTCAGTTAAGTGGGTAGTTTGAACATAACATCTCAAACGGTCTGCGGGACCTCTCTGTTCCGTCTGCAGGCGATCCGGGTCTTCTTCATGTTGAGGTCCTTATCGCTCCAGCTCCAGGGAGAGCCTGAGACACAGCTGCCTCTGACCAGACCAGAAGACCTTATCAAAACGGATGACGTCTTAGACCTCAGTAAGACACACGCAAAGGAACAGTCAAACTGTAGATAGAGTTATACTCCATAACATTATGCCCACTGACGAGAGACATCCAGTTACATGGATGTTCTCATTAGAATGGCACCGGTCACTGGGTGGGATAAACTAGGCAGCAAGTGAACAAAGTTTTTCTCAAAGTTGATGAGTTGGAATCTGGCCAAATGGACAAGAATGAGGATCTTAGTGATATTCACAAGATCCAAAATGTAATGACTAGACGACTGAGTCAGAGCATCTCCAAAACTGCTGGTGCTCATTGAAAGGTGTCAGAACACACAATGAGAAAAGAGCTGTCCAAAAGAGGGGCATACACAAGATTAGGGAGGTGGTTTTAATGTTATGGGTCATTGGTGTTGTACAGAAGTAGAACACAGGCTAGGAGACAACTGACGTGCTTATTTCTACCCTTTCACACTTCATTAGTAGGCACTCTAAATATCAGACACACATCAGAATTTCTTTCTCTGCCACAGGCGTGTAATCAGATTCTTAACAATATATAATCACAACCACACTCCTGCAGACCAGCGGACAGAAAGGTTAAGTACACACAGCTTTTCACACTTGTACAGGACATCATAAGTATATTAGCGAGTACTGTTGACAGGAGTGAGTAGTCACACACACGCAATGCAAAACAAAAAAAAAAGCTTTATTTTTTTCCCATTAACAGTGAATACATGTTTGACTCCTACTCCTGGTTTATCCAATTATTCATTTCAGAAATACAGTTGTTAATGCAACAACTTGAAGTCATCCACTACATCCTATCTAAAGCTTGTCTGCAAATTAGTCCTTTGAGTAAATTCATGTTAAATTATGTTTTAAAGGTTATTTCAGCATAAGGTTTCAACATTTTGGCTTTCCTGGGACACGTTTCTGTTTTTCATAGGTAATATATCCGACCAGCCACTACTGCCTTTGTAGCCAGCGTCCATATGTGTGTAGTGTATGCCTCGTGAAAAATAACTATACAACGCTTTGAAATTGATTAATTAATCAAAAGTGGAGACCTTGAGTTGTGACCATTATGATTTATTGAAGCTGAAATACATGAATAAGAACAGAGTAGGACGGTAATGGAAGGGAAAAAGCAACCTCTCTGTCCTCTGCTGCGATTGGCTGGATTGTCTTTTTTTAGCCAGAAGACATTTAGATGAACTGGTGACTGAGTAGCTTGGTCATATAAAGTGAGTGGGCATGGTAACTTAATGTGTGTCAGTCAAGCAACCAGTCGATGGGTGACTCTGCACTGACTCACTGTTAAATGATGCAGAGAAAGGATATCCTGACGTATTGGACACATTCATATAGTGTCCTTCTTTATATATGATTTTATCTGTTAATAAGCAGAACATCTTTGTACAAACTCCTCTCATTGTAGTGTATCACACATTCTGTCACATGAGTGTATCTTATAGTGTAAGCAAAGGAAACTTCTTATCCCAGCCATCCGTCTTCTTTGAAAAATTGAAAACGTTTTTTATAGGACTGTATGTCTCCACTGTGTTGGTAATCCTGTGATGTAAATTTACATTGTAGTACTGATGGTGTCATTTCTCTGGAAAGAGTCATTAATAGAGGAGTTCCATGTAAATTCCATGGATTGTTTACGTAGTACTGATTACTCCACAGCTGATGGAGGTAGTCATATCCTGCAGGAGGAAGAGTCCTTCATGACTGAGCTGCAGTTCCACTGCTGCTAACGATGGTTAGTTGTTCTAAGGAAGTTACCCTTTGACTGGATCAAACCCATGACCCAACATCATGCCTTCAGACACAGAAGACATCCTTTATGGAGATGCCTATTGCTGTCCCAGTATTATAAACACTAGAATTCCTATTTATTAATGTCCCCTGAATGCAGAGAGCAGTAACATCCTGCTGATATCAAAAACTGACCTCATCTGTTTTTGAAAAGAAAAGGTTTGCGTCAAAGCTCTACTTTGATTTTCCCCCAAAGCCCTGTGATGGAAACGCTACCAGCGTTGGATTTATTCTTCTGCTTTTTTCTGGTTGGTTGATCTCTGGAAATCCCAATACTGTAGAAGTAACCAAAATTAACCAAATGCTTCCCTTCTGATACTTTCAAATTAAATTCAGAGGTAGAAACTGAGTGATGTCACGTTTTAAGCTGCCAGCTCCTGGACCAGCTGGGACGATTTGCTGCCACTCGGCAGATAGTTCTAAAGGATCTATCTCATTCTCACTCTGCGTTTAACTTTATCCGTCCCTCATTGCTTCATGAAGTTACTGTCACTTTCCTTTTTGGCAGGTGGGTGACTAAGAACACACAGACTACATTAGTGTCGGGAGCGAGAGGGTTTTTCCTATTGGGTTTGGGGATGTAAATCTGCACCCTTCCACCCAAAAATTCCTTTTTTTGACTAGTTACCATCTCCAGTTCCACCACATCCTCTGCCAATTCTTTAATCACAGGACATTTGCTAATGTGCTAATGTCTGTATCCTTAGGTTGTCGGTGCAGTGTTAGACTTGTGGTCCTTTGAATGGTATTCCCATAACCAGGAAGTTTGCCAGAGGTGTGTGGGAGGTGTTGGACCTCGTCCAGTGTCACACATGTAAAAGTACCATTCACATCGACACTGATAAACATTGACGCTTTTAGTGTTTTTATTTTTTAATATGTCTGAAGACTCATTGACAGTGGCCTCATAACATTATTACCACCTCGGGGTAAGTTTTATTGTTGTTTTGGTGTCTGTTGATCGTTGAAGGATGGAATTTTAGCGCTGTTCAAAAAGTTCAAAGATTTTATTTGTTATATTTTTTTCCCTGGTGGCTTTATCAACCTCACAAACGTCCCCCTGATTTTACTGATAATTTGTCTGTTTGTGTCCGTAACGCGTTATGGAGGGAGGTTCACCTCCTCCAGCTGGAGGTTCACCTCCTCCAGCTGGAGGCACCATTTCGCCGCATCAACTCATGCCCATAGCATTCCCCTCTGATCAGCTGAGCATCGACAGCTGTCTGACACAGACGCAAATGTTTGTGTAAGAATAGCATTCCGCAGGAGCAAACATACGAACAAACAAAAAAAAAAAAGAACTTCTCTAGAATCAGGAGGCTGTCGGTTCCAACCAGATGCTGCAACCAGACCCAGCTCGATTCTTGAGACTAGAAATCAGGAAACTTGAGATAGTATACCACAGCGTACGGGTCAGGAGGAAGAGAAGCCTATCAGGATTGTGCGTTATCTTAGTGTTACTAGTATCTTATTGGAACTAGTCAGGGTGATTGGTATTCAAGCCAGTCCCTGTGGTTTCTAATGAGGTCATGGTTTTTGCATTTCTGGTTTTTGCTCTGCTGTAGGTTTTTCAGAAACTAAACCGGAGGCTGTCCCGATCTTGTTTCTCCTTCTCCTAAAATGTCTTCCCTTTTCTCTTAAAGTCTGCGTAACCTTCCGTTTCGAATGACAGCGTGCTTTTATCTACCAGCTGTATCATGGTTTATGTACCACAACTTCCTTTTATTGAAATAGTTCAAGCCCCGCTAACTCTCTCAACTTTCTGTCTGCTGCCATTCTTAGATTTTTCACTGTTTTAAGAAAAATAATTCTTGCCTTCAGCTTACTATAAGAGCAGTGTAACATAGGCAAACAAGTTTCATTGTGCACATTATTAAAGTAATGAATTTAACAATAATAAGATATTTCTCCCCTTCTTCTCCTTCTTGTATGCAAATAGAATATGTCATGTGCTTTGAATTCAGAAGATCGTGACAGTGTGTACTGTGTTTGGTGAACGTTAAAAAAGGTACCTGAGGTGACCTGGGTCATATAGTAGTGAATTTACAGCCACATCCGTCCGTCCGTCTGTCTTTTCCAGATAACAGCGACCTCATAGCTTGTATGGTTGTCAGTAAAGATGGCGGTCAGGCCCAGAGGTTTCTCGCTGTAGACGTTTACCAGATGAGTCTCGTCGAACCAGAAACCAAACGCCTTGGGTGGGGTGTTGTCAAGTTTGCTGGTCTTCTGCAGGTGAGACAAAAGTTTTGCAGCTGTGTATCACAGATTCATTCAAGCTCCTCTGTTTATCACTCCTTATTAAGTCACGGTTTATATTATTTGTCTTTATGTCAAAGAATGTCTGCTCTGGTATTCGTCTTACATCACATGCATCACATGCTTATAAACCATATTATTATAATTATCTCTCTCCCCCCCCCCCCAACAGGACATGCAGGTGTCTGGCGTTGAGGACGACAGCAGAGCTTTGAACATCATCATCCATAAGCCCAGCTCCAACCCACACGCTAAGCCCCTGCCCATCCTGCAGGCCAGCTTCATATTCGCCGACCACATCCGCTGCATCATCGCCAAGCAGAGGCTGGCCAAAGGTCGCATTCAGGCCCGACGCATGAAGATGCAGAGGATTGCAGGCAAGACAGCAGAAACATTTCTGAGGCCTCTGCCCTCGTTTTAATGGTCAAATTAAGACTTTAAAGTCTTTTGTCCTTTTCCTTTGTCTCTCAGATGCTGAAATGGTTTCAGAAGGTACATTGAAAGTAGCACAGTATAGAATTTTTACATGAAATCACATGATATGCTAAACAGAGAGCAGCAGATGGTAAAGAGGCACCAAAGAAACCGAAGTGTTATATTATTATAACATATCGACTACATCTGCTTCTACATCACTTTCTTGCAAGGTTGATCTATATTCAACACAAAGGATGAATTCTACATTGCTGTGATAGTGAAACTGACGGTGTCTGATTTCCCTTGTCACTCGGTCGTCATTATTCGATAAACAGCTTTCACATCTTGTTTCTTTTTCTCTGAATTCTCCCACCCATTTTAAATCCTGGTTTCAACCTGGGAGGTTTTCATTTTAATGTAGTGGCTGATCTGTACATTTCTAAACAATATAGCGGAAATCTTATTTTCCGTCCATTCATACTCTGAAAGTTTGAATTAAGTCCCTTTAGGTAAGGTCAGGGAAAAGTGCATTCTCTGTGATGACACTGCGATGCCATTGTGTTTATATCCCTCTGACACTTTCCACTTCTTCTACATGCAGCTCTACTGGATCTGCCTGTGCAGCCCAACGCCACAGAGGTTTTGGGTTTCAGCCAGACTGTCAATGCATCCCCCAGCGCCATGCCTTTCCGATTCTACGAGCAGTCGAGACGGGCGCCCAACGACCCCACGGCTAATAGAGCCGTCTTCGCCTCAGTTGATAAAGTACCGGGTGAGGGCAGTCGTACACCTGCACACAATTTGAAATGGCCATGAACTCATCTGCTTGTCTTTTCTTTTGCTTCACACCTATAGTTGACAACAAAAGGATCTGAATGATCACACAAGCAAACATCTTAAAGACCTCAACCTTTGTCCTGATTGTTACCTGATATTTTTAGTGAATAGTGTAAGGACAGGTAATTACACTTATTATTAGTTATTAAGACCCCCTTAGACTCTTAGAAAAACCGTTTTCAATCCAAATGATAATATCAATGGAAACCAGTACGAGTTTATCTCCCGTGAAAAATTGAATCCAGGTTTTTTTCTGTCAGACTAACACCACAGGATTTACCTAGAACTACCATTTCCGAGAAAACATCTGAAAGTGTGTTCCTGACAAATCTTTATTCACATGTTCATATCACCTGCTGCAGGTCCTGAATAGAGCTCTTTGTTTGTCTCCGCAGAGGAACTGGTTGCTATTGTATTTACTTACAACATGAAGCCAAGGGCCTGAAATTCCGCTGAAATTCTGCTGTATTGTAATATCCTCAGTACTTTTTATAGTGGTTGCTTCTTAGGAATTACACCAATCCAGCACACATGTGCACATGCACCCGAGGGATGTCATGGACAAATATGGGTCATGAGAAAGAACTTCTCAGTGGTTGTAACACGAGCATGCATGTCTGTGTCTGTGCTCACGTGCATCATCTCCAGGTTTCGCAGTGGCTCACTGTGTACCACAGCACAGTCCCTCGCCCCTCTCCTCCCCCTCGCCCCCCTCCAGTGGGAGTGGAAGCACAGGAAGATGTGACTCTGTCACTGCCAGCACTATATCAGCTCAGAGCCCCACAGGTATCTCACAGTCATGACATTGTTTGAATACAACATACTCACAGAGAAGCACCTACATACTGAGTTTAATCTGGGTCTAATCTCCGTGCAGTTCTTTACATATATACGTTTTGTTCTGGTGTTAGTTTAACTGTAGACGCGCGTGTCAGCAGAAGCACAGGAACACATTGTTCCTGTGCGTCTTACATCACATGCTTATAAACCATAGGCGTTAACAGATGCTGTTTCTCTGCCAACGTAAATCGTGTCTCTGTGCTTCAGCAACCCTGTTAAACCGTTTCTTCTCAGTGCATTCTAGAGGATTCAATTATATACATAGTTTACCTTAAGTGAACTGAATACCAGAGCAGACATTCGACATTACAAAAAGAAGGTTTATTATTTTACAAAAACACATTCTTCACTCTTGTCCTATCAGCCTTGGTGACCAAATTAGTTCCTGACTTTCACCATTATTATCCTGTATTATTATAATTATCCTTTATTTAATCAGGTAAAATCCTCAATAAGATTAAAATCTCTTTTCCTAGAGTGACCTGGCCAAGAGAGTGACATAGAAAGGGAAAGAATACAAAGAATGAAAGACGAAATTAAGTTCAGAATGTTCCAAAGCCAAATAAGAAAGAATCACATTGAGCAGGAGAAATATTTCAGAGTAATGAGTTCTGACTGTTCCAGTTCTAAATATATAATTTAGTTCTTGCAATTCCCTTTCCGCTCGGTTAAGACTCAGGACCGGCTTCTGTAGAATAATTGAGACCGTAAACAACGTAGCGTTTGGTTTTTACTCATGTATGTACCAAAAATGAAAGGGAACTCTAATCACACAGAGGTGCGCTGGAATTTTGTAGAGTTGACACTGATTGTTGTAAAACCGTTGTGTTGTATCTTTTATAATGCACCATTACACTCGCACAATGTAAGTATGTTTACGTAGCACTTGATATCGTTAGAACTCAGTTTAATTAGTTATGAAGGCGACACAACTGGCTGCTACTAATCCAGCTGCTGTAGTGGCTGCTGATAAAACCACCCAGTGTGCTCACGCTGAACCTCATTACTCTGCTTTGAAACTGTTCGTCCAATGAATGCTTGAAAATACTCCAGCTCTTTTTTTTCTCCCACATTTCATCTTTTCTTTTCTCCTGATACTGAGGGGCTGAGCAATATGACCTCAAACCAGCTGTAGTGCTGTAAATATGCTTGACCTTTTTTTTTTAAATTTTCTGTTATTACTTCTGCCAGGAGACGGAGAGGTTTTGTTTAATGTATGTACTCCTGTTTTAGGTATTGGATAACCTCCTTGCCTTATTAGATTCAATTAGCATTTTTTTAAAACTTGTTTTTTGTGTTGTCTCAGGTTTTCTTTGCTAGTTTTTAAATTTGGTCTGAGATCTGGCAGAGTTGAATATTAAATACACACAAAATAAGAGACGCCAGGGGGGGATCTAATACGTTTTCACACATAGATTTATTATACGCCTTAACTTTCTTTTTGATATTCTTGACGTCAAATAAATTCTGTGCACTGTAAAACCCATTTGGTCATGGACCTGTGTGTGATTCTGAACAGATGGAGGAACTTGATGAACACTCTTTGCTCTGCTTCTCAGTTGCTTGTCTGCTTGTGTCTGTCCACGTGCATGTGTGGCACTTCTTACCTAAGGTTTACCATCTTTGTAATGACTACATTCAAGGCTCCTGTTTGGGTTCGCCCGCCTCACTCTCTCCTCTCTAATCTAGATGATGACACATTCTTGGAGCATACCCCATCCTCCACCTCAGGCGGAGAAGGGGATGGAGGAGTCGGAGAAGTAACGCACATCTCCTCTACATCTTCAGCTCCACTCATGGCTCCCGCCCTGGCCCCCAGCCTCACCCCAGCATCGCAACCCAACATCTCCCTCTTGACCGACAGTAATGCAGACACTCTCAGCGTGGAATCTCTGACGCTGCTGCCTCCTGCCGACTCGCCACATCTACACCACTGCACCAGCCATATACCCACGTCCCAGTGCCTCCAGACGCCAGAGGCCTCCATTGCAGAGGAGGAAGAGGAGGAAGAGGGCGTGAGTGACAAAGAAAAAGAGGGGAATACGCAAGATGAGTCAAGAGAGGAGGAGGCGTCGCCCACAGATGATACGGAAACAGACGCGACTGTAAGAGGGGAAACCTTTACAACAGAGTTGGTCACGCCCACTGAGGAGGTCCCAGAGGAGCCACAAGGCAAAGACACATATGCAGAGGTGACTGGGGACAAAGAACGTCAAGAAAGGGACAATTTAACACCTGCGGAGTCAGCAGAGGATGTGGAGCCACGCTGTGAATCGCCGGAATCACCTGAGGTGGATTAATGACACACAGTCATGTTGGTGCACTCGGACTCACACACTGGACACCGGCATGACAACCATCCAGCTCGGCGGCAGCACATGTTTATGTTGCAACCTGCAGGTAGTACACGAAAGAGAATAGTGGAATGGGCTTTTGGAAGAATCTCAGCATTTATTATTGCACATTGAGGAAAGACTCGTTCAACTCTAGGAGGAAGAAGCGGATGCAGGTCCAATTCCAGGACGGCTTTAAAGCACACTTTGGTTTCTGTGCACTTGAGCGTATCTGGTCGTGTTTTTAGCAGGCGTGTGTAACGGCACCACTACCAGCAACATTTTTTACTCATTCCAATCGATTGTCAACGCAAACACGCGCCCAAACGCACTCTATTTTTGTGTCTTAACAGCTCATTACTAGCGTTGTGGTGGTGGTGGTCTCACTCAAGATACTTACGCGTCGGCTGCTTTTACTTTTCCTGACTTGCAGGTCAGACCTGTTTGCAGTTACTGCCTACTAGAACCAGAACGAGTGGGTGAGCGACAGCCACCATGGTTGCACGTGTGATTTACATTTTGTTTAGTTCTTGATGATCATTTGGCATTTAGCAACTGCAAAATGTTTGAAGTAATATGCAGATTTTGAGAACGTAGGGAGCAGCTCCCATCAGACGTTCATTTTTTGTGATTGTGAGGTCGTAGCTCACATCTGGTACTTCAATTGGTGAACAACTCTAGAGGACGATGCAACTTTTGTTGTCACATCCACAACACTGTTGGTTTCCATCTTTGTTCATGTTGATTTTGCAGCTAACGGGTTGCTTGAAAACAGTTTGACAAAGCAGATATGCAACAATAATCCATGAACTCTGACCTAATTCCATTTATTTTCATTATTTCTGCAATCAAGGTTTTTAACTTCCTCCTAAATCCATTCTGAAATTCATAACCCCACAGGGTCTTTCTTCAGAGGCATGCTGGAGTAGTTTCACCTAATCCCAAACACGTCAGTCGTTCTCTGCTGACATTTCAGTCCAGAGCGCACACACACATCCTGCCTGTTTACTGATGGAAAAGTAAATCTATTTAATTAAATAATGAATAAATTGATATCTCTAGAAAATATATGTGTGAAAGTTCCATTTGCTGGATAAATGAGAGTCAGAGTGCTGCAGTATAATCAGTGGTGTTCATGAGCACCATCCACGCATCAGGTCTGCCTATCGCCATAACAACACTGGGTTGAATGTATCTGCTGGTCATCCCTCAAGAACGGACCTCAGCTCACGTTTATCATGTTTTAGAATCCATAAGTATCTATTATGTGTCAAAACAGGGCAATTTTTCCTCGCCGCTACTAGTGTTCCTTTAAATGTGCTTGCTTCAGGAAAAGGATTTAATGAGTTTAAAAGCCCCCAAAAGTGTCTGAGTTATTGGGAACGAAGTTATGTGAAGGCAAAAAAGAAATAAAAGTTTTGATGCAAATAAACTTTTTGTTTTGTCGAGATGTTGCTCCGGAGTCTGGGGGGCCGAGCCGTCTTCTCCCTCCTCAGCTGAATGAAGCTTTACTACTGCAATACTCTAAGAGCTAAACACAAAGGGCAGAGATGAATGTAAGGTGACGGATCTCTCCCAGCAGTGCTGTTATCTGATTGGTCTGATGGCATCAGACCATTTGTAACGAACGAAGCACGTTCTCGGATTCTCTGCCGCATATTTTTTTTCTCCTCAACCTCTTTGATCCTTTTTCTTTTCTCTTCTCTGCCTTTGCTTTCCAGCTTCTCTTCTGTAACAGCATCAGACAGCTAAAGTCTTAATGCTCATTATTTTTAAAGTGTACAGTGTTCTCTTTGTATTGCCTTCTCACTGATGTACATATCTGAAGAATGATAGCGGTGGTGACGGCTGATGTGCTGCAGAGGCTCGGCTCCCTTTGTAGAGCGGCCAGCCATGCTTTAAAGGAGCATGTCATGTGTGAGGACAAATGGCTACGCGTCGCTTGCAGCCATTGGCAAACACGCCACAACTTGCTTGGATTCTTAAGCCTCAGATTGTAGAGTGTGTGTAATGTTTGTATGCTCTGTAAATGCTTCTGGCTTTTAAAACTGTAATTATTGTGATTAAATGGAAAAATGAAGAACTGCAATAAATTATTCTACCTAATGATGCCGAGGCATGACTCATGTCTTTGCAGAGAGAAGATGGTTTTCCTGTGAAGGGATTACTCAACAGAACAGGGTGGGAGAAAAGCTCATTAAATGTCAGAGGAGATGATACCAAGAACTTTGCTTAGGCAGAATGTTTGCCATCATTCCATCGTTTGCTCACAGACTTCCATTTCTCTTCCTCGATGGTGACACATCGATAGTAAAAGCAGAAGAGTTTCGTTTAGAAAAAGGCTTTTAAGTAGGAAAAACCACAAGACATTTAACAAGAACTGTCAACTCCTGAAACACACGCATACACACACACACACACACACACACACACACACACACGCAAACACACTGTGTGTCTGTGCGAGCAGATCCGAGACTCAGGTTGGACGGCCGACAGCCGTGAGGGGAGAGAGATGTTGACGGAGAGTTAGTGAAGGGGGGGACTTGTGCAATATTATTTTACAGTATTATGATCATGATAATGAATGTAATTTTGTATGTGGTAATAATATTGTAAGTACTTTTATTGCACATTATGATAAAAGTAATGTTATACCTGATTATATTTAAACATAACATTGCACAAGATAACGAGTGTACTAGTGTGCATGATGGCACCGTAAAGTAATACTGCATATGAAAATGAACGCAATGTTGTACTTGACAATAGCACTGAAACGTAATATTGCACATGACACTGAATTATGTACATTACACTTCTACTGAAAGCTTATATTTCTAACAATGAGCGTATTAGTGTACCTAACACTGTAAAGTTATATTGCACATGATAATGAGTGTACTGTAGTACATGATATAATATTGTACACAATGGGTGTACTATTGTAAATTCTATGATATTGCACATGATGAATGTATTATTGTAAATTATATAATATTGTACATGAAAATGAGTTAATCTACTGTACATGATATAATACAAATGATAATGAGTACTATTGTAGTTGATATAATATTGCACATGATAATGAGTGTACTATTGTATATGATATAATACAAATGTAATGAGTGTACTATTGCACATTATATAATATTGAATATGATGAATAATATTGTATTTGATATGATATGCGTATGATATAATATTGCACAGGATAATGACTACTATTGCACATTCTATAATGTTGCGCATGATGAGTGTATTATTTTAAATGATATAATATTGCACAAAATAATGTGTATACTACTTTTTGTTAAAATTTTCTTTTTTCTTTATATGATAAAGAAAAAAGAAAAGATTTGTTGCACATGTGTTGTTAAAGTGATGATGTTTTTATTTATTTGTTGCACGTGTTCACAGAATGATGAAGTTGATGAAGTTGCGGTCGGCCAGTAACTGACGTTACTCGTAGTCTCCCTCTGAGGGTGATGACGGCAGTCTTAGCGAGGAACCTCAGTGGAACCATCGATTAAATTAGATTTAATCGATCAGGCGATCAGACGCACTCATGTCTTAAATGTTAGAACGATTTGTCTCGCTCAATCGTAACACCTCGAAACCCGGGTGGTCCAAACACGGGTATGGATGAAGAGCAGACGCCAAAGATCCAAAGAGCTTTGTTACCACCGACACTGCGCTTCTAGCACTAAGTGAAAACGTGTTAAAGGTAGACACAATTTTCTTTTATGTATTTATATTTGCTTCTAACTCAACTTTCCGGTTTGTTCTCTTCAGATGGCGAGAGGACTGAGATGGGAAGGTTTGTCGATCTTTGGCATCTTTGATGTCTGTATGCGGTTGCCGCAGGCGCCCTCTGACATATTGTGGTCTTTATGTGATGCTTCTTTTCTCGGTACCTCTCTTCAGGGAAGTCTTGACATGTGCGCGTAAACATGTGAGAGGGTTCCTGGTACTTCATGCTGAAAAGTCACGGTTCTAATCCACAGCCTCTAGCCTGAAATAATGTTTTGACTGTAAAGATCTCACCAGAAGATAAGTCTGCGTCTGGGCTATTTGTGTCTGTGCGCCCTTGAGGGTGTTGGGATCAAAAACATCACATGCTCAAACTCTAAATATAAAATCAGCCTTGATTTGCTGGACATAGTAATTTCATTTATTTTTACCTTCATGGCCCTACCGTCGGCCATGATCTCCACAGGGGGTGAAAACCGAAACTGGTTTTCTGGAATTGGATAAGGGGAACCTAAAGCTGTTGGGATGTTTGTTAGTTGACTTTCTGGTGGAGTTCTGGAGTTGACTCTTCAGTTTTGGTTTAGTCTTCAGTGATTGGGAGGTCGTTCTTCTCAGCCTTCCTAGCAAAGTTTAATTCAATTTCCTGGAAGGGATTCTCCAACTGATTGTCGAGACCTCAGTTTCAGAAGAACAACGCAGATTCGGTTCTGATCTTGGAATGGTGGACCAACTTTTCACTCATTGCCCCTATTTGTTTTAGCAAATAATAATAATAATACATTTAATTTATAATGCACTTTACATTTGGATCAAATCTCAAAGTACTACAAAGTAAAAGCAGATAAAAGCATAAATAAAAAATAAAATAACTATATAAAAGCCTTACCAAAAAACCAACAATGTTAATTAAGGTTATAGATTCTGCTAAAAAGGAAAGTTTTAAGTCCTTTTTTAAATGTGTCAGTCG